>VWZK01002683.1:215844-230168 GCA_013396935.1 Baryphthengus martii | reverse complement strand
TTTTTTTTTTTTTTTTTTTACTTTTGCCTGCCCTAAAGCTTAAGTGTGCTCTGATCTGCAGTAGATGCTCCTGGACTTAAAAAGTAGAGCTTTCCTCAGAACCAATCTAAGGTGAGGAGATACAAAGGTGTCTTTATACTAGTTCAGTTCATCTTCTTGCCCAGCACAACTGTGTGTCCTGTGGCTCACCTATGGGTTTGTTTTCAACAGTAGGTTTTAATACCTGGTTTTGTAGATAACCATCTCCCTTCACATTCAGGAGAAATAAGCACAATTCAGACAGTCACATCATTACCACTGTTCAGCTTCCTACTTTTTCACATTCATAAATTTTGTAAATAAATGCAAAGTTAAACATTAAAATAATGCCATTTTAGTAACAGGATTAAATTATTAAAACAAAAACATGCACAGTAGATCCAGTTCTGCTCCCCACAGTAAATTCACACACATTCAGCTTCTTACATTTATCAGACCAAGATCAGGCATTTTCCATAGGCCATACTTCCCCTCTTTATTTTGAGATGACTCATCTCAGGCACAACAAAACACCTCACTGGGCCCATGTCCTGCATCATCTTTCTGCAGTCAGACCAACAAGACAAAACAAGCCAATACACCTGTCTCCCAGGGAGCTGCACTAAGGAGACCAAGATCAGCGGTGCAAGCACCACCAAAGGTTCCCATGAGGTATAAAAGCACAGCTCTTACCTGTATTTATCAGATCTGCACCCGGTATATGGTGGAGACGAATTTCTAATTCTGTAGTACATGCAATCAAGGCAATTTCTTCAAGACCAGTGACCCAGTAAGGCTGGATGAGTACATGGAGCGCAACCATCATGTGGGATGAAGTTCCTTTCCCAGCCCAGAATAAGCACAGCACTTAAATACTTGACCTTTTTTTTTGGCTCCTATTTTTCCAATAAAATGACTTAAGAGTTAGAAGCGTAAGTCCTTCTTTGAGCCTAATTTTTCACATGTAAGGATCGGCACTCAAAAAAACAAAAAAGTCTATTATGCTGGAATTCCAGTGCCTAAACAAAAGCACCCAGTACATCTGGGCTGCTGAAAGACATCTGAGATGTCTGCATGGGACCCACAGGAGACCGAGGCTCTTCTGGAACTGCAGCTGGAAGCCCTGTAGAATACTCTAGAGTATCTGAAAGGGTTACAGGGCATAGACAGATGAATTTCATTTCCAACGTGTTTGCTGCTGGAGGAAATTAGTACATTTTCACCTCTCCAGATTGCCTCTTTTCAGCCATTCTCACTTGGATGGCTGAAACCATGGATTTACTCTTACTCTTTTGCTTATGGGAATAGCAGGTTAAGTACTACATAACTTCGTAAAATCAACAACAGTTCCTGTATTTTGCAAATACAACTCTCGCTATATCATTTCTTTGGATATAATAGTGGGCAGGTTCCTCATATAAACTGTCATCTCCTGTTTCCCCTGTACATTTTTTCTGGAATTGTGTTTCAAATATTAAAATTCTCAATTTAGACATGTTAAGCTTTTGGTCCCTCTTATCTGACAAGCACTGGACCAGTAACCATACAGGAAATGCCACCATTTTGTTTCTACTCCTGTTCAGTATCTGACAACACAATGTAATAAAAAGCAGAATTCAGAATTAATTAGGTTTATTTCCGATCTATTTTAGGGTTACCGTTATACACCTCACCGAGGCCTCCTTCTTAAGCTATTTAAGGTCATGAATAGCCCAAGTAAATGGCCCCACTGACATCAGTGAGAGAGACAAATCCAGTCACACGCAGCCTAAAACAAGATAGGCAACTTTGGAACCTAAATGGATCAGCGGGATATCCAGAAACCCCGTATCTAATCCTCAAAGCGCCCACATTCCTACCAGTGAAGTCATATGTCAGCAAAAGTCTGCACTGGTCAGCTCTAAGTTACTCAGGACTCCCCAGCCAGCTCCTCAGAGGTCCCCAAGCTTCTCACTCAAGGCGGCGGCAGTCAAGGACTCCAAAAAGGCAACAGGAGACTTCGGGCCGACCTCAGCAGGAGCAGCAGCAGCAGGAGGCCCACAGCAAGGTGGGCCCTGCGCTTCGTTGGAGGGCCTCAATCTTCTCTACACGTTTAGGTTGTGTATCTGTTCTATTAAACACAGAAGTTTAATGCGGACTCCTGTTTGCACGTCGATCGCTACAGTTGGGCCACAATCATTTCTTAAACATCCTGTCCAAGATATCAGGTTTTATTAACAACGAAAACTAATTTCACTGACAGATCAAAGATGACTGTGGCTTCCTTGCAGCTGTTAAAATGGTTTAAAAGGAGGAATATTTCTTCCGGTGGAGAAAAACAAGACCAAGCTGTATCTCGGTTTTCAAATATTTTCTTTAAATAAAAGCACAAATAAATTTTTCCTCAGAGAGTCTAGAATAACTATTTCAGTGAGTGAACCAATCACACAATCATTGTGAAAAGACCTGGTTCGTGATGGTACTTAGCACTGCCTGCTCATAAAGCAGCAGCCTTTCAATCCAACTTGGTGGGTTAAATGCATCCTACGAGTGCGAGTGAGTAATTCAAAATGACTTGTACGTAACCTCCCTCCCTGCTCACGAGACTAAACCCATGGAGAACAGTTTCTTCACTGGCATGAACGTTATTTCTCATAAAAGTTACAAATTCTTCTCCGAGCGGTACTAGCCAAGCTCCACGTTGCATTAGACAGGCTCTCATACTCGTTAGCAATGCTACAGTAACACCTCACAGCTAAAGACAGGAAAAACACACCAACCAAAACAGCTCAGATCCATAAAGGAGCCGCTCACCTGACCCTGCTCACGGCAGCCTAGGCAAGGGAACCAGCACACTCGAAGGCAGAGGGTGACTCGGTCCGGTCACGATGTCGGCCACAGCAATACTCTTGAGTTAGAAACGGTGTTCTCCATCAACAATAAATCGAACATTAAGGAAACATAATATGGAACACATTACTTGAATAGTTGACATCCCAGCAGTGAGCCAGCTGAATGGGAGTACTGGACACAACACTAATTTGTGTTGTCCTTGGTAATATTCTATGCAAAATTATTCCAGAATAAAGAGCGTGACTAGCTAGGACATGGCAGACCCACAGCAAGGTTGCTCTGACTACGACGACAGGATCCAGGAGTATCCTCAACTCCAGATGCACATCCCAGCAACGTTCTAACTTCACAATGTGAAGTCAGACCTGCACCATTCCCCGCTTTCCACACCTCCCACACCTTGGTTTTCACACTGAGGAAACTCAGGCGCACAGATTTGGCTTAGGAGGTTTCATAACTGAGTAAGTGCTGCTCCGAAAGAAAAGTTTTAGTCTCAGGAAAGTTTCAGTCTCAGAAAATTATGAAATATGCACCAGTTTTTTAACTCATTTGGAAAAATGCTTGTTAGCTGCAAAGATCTTGCACAGACACATCAGATATTTTTGCCAAAATAACAAAAAAAACTAGGAAGATGTAGGTACAAGAGGTCTCATACCTTAAGTCACTCAACTAAGATATTTTAACTTTAATACCTTTCCTGTTACCTGCTTTCCTCACATACAGCTACTAGAAGAATACAGAGAAGAAGCTGTTGTGCACCAGGGACTGGGAAGAAAGAGCAGGCTCTTGGGGAAGGGGCTGCACTGGTAGCAAACTGCCCACGGCACAGAGGTCTCAACCTCCTCACCATAACCTTTCTTCACAAGCACAGAAACCAACGGATTTTACTGAGAAGCTTTGGGACTACAGGGTGTACTGCCCCCTCTCCACCATGACTACCACTGCCTCAGACATTCTAGCACCCAAGTGCCTCCTGTCCTGGAGAACCAGCAAGAGTCCTTCCAATGTAATTGCTTCTATTCAAGAACTGAACCACAGAAATCAAGAATTTTTGCAGACACATTTCTGCCTTTTCTATGATTACTGCTCTGCATCCACCAGTTGATTTCAACGAGCTGTTGATTTAGCTGTAACTTTTTTAGGCAGAACGTTTCGCGCTGCACCGGCCAAAATCTTTGGCAGTGTTGCTGCTTAGAAAATGGAAACCGCGCTACCAAAATAATTGCCCAGGATAAGGGTAAATGGAAAAGGTGGCACACTTTCAAACTGCCAGCTTTCACCTGTCAGTACATTGTGCACTTTGGCTAAATAGGGCCTAAGTATGACTCCAGTGAAAACAGAAAAACTCAAGATCGTAGCTCTGACTGGGAAGGGGACTAACGATGATGCTCTGTCCCCGGTTGAGAATGGAGGCCTGGAGAACAGGAGAAGTATATGCTAAATATACTCAAAATAGCTACGTGCAAGTAGGGGAGAAAAAGGAGTTTACTCATTGAGTGTTAAGCTCAATGTTTTAATAATTCCTCTGACTTTTATTGGCTAATTTAACATAGTTTGGGTTTGCTTTTTTGAGGTTCTATGTAATTTCCCTTTGACTTCAGGGGGATTAACAGGTGCCTCAGATTTCTAAAACTGAGCTCTTTCAGTGCCTCAAATGCCAGTCATAGTATTTATTTTTATTTTTCTTACTACGTGACAATTTATAGCTTAAGTGTTAAGAGTTCTGTAGAAAGCATAACCTGGTTTTTCCTTTAGTATAGTCTCCCTCCAGAAAATATTTTATTCACAGAAAATAAGGAAAAAAAGACCCATGAAGTTATCCACTGTCACCTCCTGTGGAAGTGCTCCGGCACTAAATTTGATAATTTGCCTTATTCATAAATTCCATGAGAAGTAGCAAAAAAGGGACTGGGCAAATCCTCAAGCGGTAAGATTTGAGGGGCCTAGTTCAAAAAACTTTTCCCTTGGTCTTCCATTGAAAACATTGTGGCCAGGGGAGGTTTTCTGCTTCCTCACCTCCCATTGGGTCAGTTGCAGTTTTCATTTCCAGCCATACTACATCTTCACTACTGCACTTGAGGACGTTTTGGAAACCTCGTGACGTATGAATTATCTCCATCGTCACAGAGAACTGGAGGTCTCAAGTCACCTATCTGCCTCATTGCTGCCTGTTTCTCTGAATTAGACAGGATCCCTAACTAGGACTTGCCCCTCTTCTTTAATTATGAAACTGATTTAATTACTAAATTGTTAAACAGGAAAACAATGAGAACACAGAATTCCTAGAAAATATGCCCCTTCTGAACACAGAGAATATTTTAAAATGAAGTCTCATATGTAAAACAGTTTCTTAAAAATTAAATCAAATTTAAGTTTCAAAAATACTGAAATCCATTACTTTAGCTTGCTTTCACTTAGTAACTTCTCAGCCTGAGTCCAGACAATGCAGACATTGTTTTACTTTCAGCTGACAGCAGAAATATCTGGGATGTGCAATAACATATGGAGCCGTCTGACGAGAGATGATCCAGCCAGCTGAATACATAGCAGAAAACCTTCTCCAAAAGCAATCGCTGTGAGCCTGATCCTGCAAGTTGCTGAGAGCCTCGTCTCCTCCCAACTGCAATGGGAATTGAAAGCAGACAACAAGTTGCAGGAGATGATCAGTATCTCTGGGACCTGGGCCTTTAAGGGGCTCAGATTTCAAACGCCGGGTTCTTACCGCAGATGTGCAACAGAAATCAAACTTCCTACAGCTCCAAGGAACTCTTAACGTTGGAACAGAACATGGCCAAATCTTAATGCTTACAGGGACATTAGATCTCGTTCTTAAAATATAGGAGCCAGCAGGACAGATCAGCGAGTTTTAAAATGAGGCTGAGAATGAAGTCCTTAAAAGTACATGCCAGGAGTGATAGTTGCATTTGCTCTTGGTTCAAATTACAAATTCATCTTCCCCCCTCAAAGTAGTAGTGGGGGGAAAAAAAAAAAAAAATCAACCCACAAACAGAGCGCTCACACAACTTTTTTTAAAGGCCAGCATTTCTGTTTAAAAGGTACATCCATGATAGGTTTACACAGGGTAAAGATAATTTACGTTTGGCTCACAGTGGCTGCAACTCCAGCTCGGGGATACTTCTACCTCCCAAGTCTATGTTGGCATGAGAGTCAGATGTTACTCATACTCCCCTCTCCTTCCCTCAGGGCAAATCATATCAGTACCAGGACTCCCCATTTCAGAAGGGTGCCCTAGTACAGGGCTCATTTCATTTTTGCTCCATTTTTGGCTCTTTAGATTTTTCCACTTCAAGTTGTATGTGGTACGACTTAAGGAAAAGATGAATGCCTTCTCAACCTCAGCCAGTTTATCACTATTTTATTACTAATTTTTAAGATAGTGCTTGAAGCATTATCCTCTGAAATACAGTTTGAGGATCAAAAAATAGACATAAACTCTGAATCTACATCAGCATCTTTTTTTTCTTTTTTTCCTTTTTTTCCTTAGCAAAGTGGTCTATCCAGAGGTCTGTTATACCAAATATTTTCACTAAAATTATTTTATTATAATTACTATGGTTGCCATGCTGTTAGATAAACTCTTCCTTTCTTCAGTCAGCTTTATGTGGCAGCTAATTAATTGGTTTTTAATATTTTTTAAAATATTTGCGCTGTTAAGTTTTTGTCTAGTCACGATACTTGATCATTTACAAAAGAGTTTAAGTTTTTGATTTATTTACTAGTTTTGAAAATGAGTGCCAAACTACTCTTAGCTATTACAGAACACTTACTACTCAAAAGCTGCATAAATAGTCAATTGCTCAGAAACATTATTTGATGGCAGGCCAAGGATCCACTTTACAAATTCATGACCTGATCTATTTAAGTGAAAACAGGTAGCTAAGCAAGGTATATGACAGAAGAAAAATGGCATACGAGACCAAATAAAAAAAATCCTTTCAACAAAAAACACCAAATATGTATGACTCTTCCAGATGTTTCTTGAGATGAAACAAAACATGCAGCAATTGTTAACAGATTGATGATAGCGGATTAAAATGGATGAAAAAAAAATTCCAAGGCACTGAATACATGTGACACCTGGAGGCTTCAAGGTTAGGCTGGGAGCTCCAGAGAACAGAGGTTTCAGGACATCGATCATCCATCAGATATCTGCACGAGACTAAAGGAAACCCACTAACAGGGAAAATATTAAGGAATGTTCATGAACAGGAGAGGAATGACTATGTCCAAACACAGGAAAGAATTACTGCACTTTCTTCATGGATTTATTTTGACCTCCAATAAGATAAAGAACGAGATCTCAGAGCATTTAAATGCATGGTGGCTTGGGATCCATGGTTTTGGATTTGATTACAAGGCCCAGTAAGGTTGCATTTTTCACCTCTGCAGTAATAAGAACGTAAAGTTACATGCAGCTGAATTGATTCTGTAACAGAAAAAACAGCATATGGTATTTTGATGTCTTTGTCTTAATCCTGTAGTTCCCATTTGTACCATTAAAATACGCAAACTCCTCTAACAGTTGTCTCTTTGTTACTCTTGAAAGTGTTTACCTAAACAAGAAAAACACGCACACTTTGTAGAAATCACTGTCCTGTGTTTCAACAGAAATGAATAAGCTTGTTTGTGTGTCCTAACAGAACACAGCATAAACAGCCAGCCAAATGTGCAGAACCACTTTTGATTCTGTGACACAAGTCAGGTCCGCTGCCTTGTATCACAGAATCATAGAATGGTTTGGGTTGGAAGGGACCTTAAAGGATCATCTACTTCCAACCTTCCCACCACATGCTGGGACACCTTCCACTGAATCAGGCTGCTTAAGGCCCCACATAATCTGGCCTTGAACACTTCCAGGGAGGGGCCAGCCACAACCTGTTCCAGTGCCTTGCCACTCTCACAGTGAAGAATTTCTTCCTTACATCTGACCTAAATCTACCCACTTTCCGTTTGAAACCGCTACCCCTCACATGCTATTACTATAGTCCCTGATAAAGAGTCCCTCTCTATCTTTCCTACAGACCCCCTTTCAGTACTGGAAGGCCACTCTCAGGTCGCTCCAGAGACCTTCTCTTCTCCAGGCTGAACAATCCCAACTCTCTCAGCCTATCCTCATAGGAAAGAATTACAACACATACAGTAGATGCCTGAGAAACAGACAGATGTTTACACCTTCTCTTAAAAACAGACTAGACTTTTGATTACATCCACATTCATAAAAGCATCTACAGCAAGTCTCCGAGATGTGTGGATAGACTCTCCACAGCATTAGTCCTTTCACTGACAAGCCTTTACTCTGCTCTCTAAAAATTCTCATCTTCTATTCCAATCTTTGCTCACAATGAAGCCCAGCACCAGGACTAGCTTGCATCTGACCGGCACGTCGGATCCATACAATGCTGCACGTGGGGACACGGCACAGTGGTACCGCTCATCCCTAGTTCGCAAGGGCTACAGGCAGCCCAGGGCACAGAGAGTTAACACCACAGCCAGCAAGGCTTTCAGCGAACACCAGTTCCTAAATTGTACCTACCTCCTCTCCTGCCCTCCACATCAGTTTTGAAATCTCTATTGTTTAACTTCACTTGTTGCTCTCACTTTCCAATGTGGGCGTTAAACAAATCTAGAATCTTTGGGTTATTTTCTTTGGCTTTCATCCACTCACTAATATTTATTTTTAATCCTGGCACTGGAATACTGGGGGAAACCAGACCCCAGTAAAATCAACAGAGCTGCTAGATTCAGCGAGACCACTGTTTTCCATATTCTCACTAAGTGTGCCACGATGCTAAGTTGTAGCTCGGCGAACGTGTGGCGCAGAGCAATTTCCCCAGGAGGAAAGTACACTCTGCTGTTGCCAGCAGGAAAGCAGAAGAATAGGAGGATAAACAGAGAAGCAGGGTTTAGAGCAGGGCAAATCTTCGACTGCAGGTCATCTAAGTCTAGAGGAGACTGAATGCAGAGATTGAACTAAGTCAAATCAGAAAAAAAGCCTGAGAAGGTCAATTCAGCAACCTGTAAAGAATAAAGCTCAAAATTGGTGAGGAAACTGAAAGGTGGATCTGAGTGCAGGCACTTCTTATTTTTCCTACCCCCTTCCATTTACTCACTGAAAGTTTTGCCAGGAACATCACAGGGAGATGAAATTAACACAAATATAATCGCTCTAAATATATTTATCCAAGAGTATTGCATGAAGTGAATTGTGACTGTGTTAAAAATAGGCCGTGACATCCGTGCTTCTCTCCTCAGCTATCACATCAGCTTAAGAAACGGAACAGAAATGGAAATCTGAGGCAGAGGACTGTGCTTCAGATATTGGGGAGGCTGCAGAGGTGGTACCAACAAATTCAGTGTGAGGCAGAGGGTGCACTGAGCAGCTCAACAGGTACAGCAATAACCGAACCAGTCTGATCAAAGCTCTCAGCAGATGGATCTGACACGGAGATCCAAATTTAACAACCCGGCTCTAGCCCTGAACCCCTTCTCTTCCTCCTCCTTCAAAAAAAACCCAACAAACAAATAAAAAACCCAACCCAAACAAAACAAACTACAAGCCTCCAAAACATCAAAACCTAAAAGGCAGCGATGCTCTAGATCTAAACTCTAGACCTAAATTCAAAGCCCTATTCTAAACCAAACAAATCTCTTAGCTCCCAAAGAAATTTTTGGCTTGTTATGGGAAATGGCATGATATGAAACTCTCATCCAAGATGGTAAGGACGAGATCCAACTATGTAGATCCAACTTGTGAGCCTAAATGACTGGGGAATAAGGTGATAGAATAAATTTAATGTAGATAAATGTAGAATATAGCACACGGAGAAAAAAGAGTCTTAACTTTGTTCACAGAAAATGGACTCTGAAGTGGTGATTACCACATATTACCATATGATGACCTTGCAGTCATCATATACATTTTTTCTTCAAAAAAAAAAAAAAAGTAAAAATTAAACTAAACAGCCTCATCAAGCCACCATGGTGTTGGACACACTGCTAAAAAAACAAAAAAACAACAAACAAAAACAACCAACCTCTTTCATCTGAAAATTTGTTTCAGACATATGCTTGGAAATACCTGAAAGACCTTCTATAACGACTAGCAAGGACCAAGCTTCTGCTTCTCTTTTCCTTACACAGAAGCTTGTCTTCAACCCACAGGTGAATATCAGTCATTCTTTATATAATCATCACTGCTCAGGCTCTGCTCTTACATTTTCCTATAAACACCTACTCCTGGCCTCAAAGACAGGATACGGGCTAAGTGATCTGACCTGGTTAAACCGCTCTTAGGTTCTCCTCTCCCCTCCGAAGGGAAATGAACAGAAAGCTTTCACAGGGACGTGAAGACTGCTTTCATTTATCTGCATTTTCTCCTGCCAAAGCAAAAGCACCCCATGGTGAAGTAAAGAGGGGCATAAACTTGCCCAGTTTCAGAAAGAAACAGAAAGGAAATACTTGACTGCTCTTAAAACCCTTTCCAGAAGAAAAGTGAAATCTTAAATATAGCTCTTCACAGCGAGGAGATGTCTCAAAAACAACAAAGCAAGCCTTTGTTGCAGCACACCTATGCCTTTTGCAGCTAGTGCTGAAATGCCTCAACTCCCTAGAGTTCTTTCAAGAGTCTTACCTGATTCTTAGAAGCAAAAGTGGATTCAAGCTCATGATTTTTCTTATTTTACTCATTACAAAATTACACATAATCATCTATTTCGTGCTCTCTGCCCTGTTATCTGAGCACTTAAACAAGAGGAGAATTGTGTTTCTCATTTTCCAGGATTAAGTTTTATGAACTGCGGCCATTTATTACCAATGTTAAGACGCAGGTAGTGTCTTAGGCACACTTGAAATTAGAACTACCAAGAAATTCATTTATTAGCAAGATAAAATGTACTAGGTGAGGTTGTTCGATATACAGTAAAAAGAAAGATTATTCCCAGCACCAGGAGAAGGAAAAGAGATACGCTTGAGGAATGAGAAAAATGTGGCTGAATGTATGGAATTCTTTATCTACTTAACTCTTTTATAGGTTGCCCCTCCACCCCAGGCAGTGGAGTAAGATTTCTCAGAATTTCTAACATAAATGCTTTCACTGAACTGGGAGCAGAATTGAAACCTACTGACTCAAAACGTCAAACATTGACACAGATTCATTGTACAAAAAAATGAGTAAGGGTCCTAAAGAGATTTGCAATAGCCACGCTTAAAACCTCGATGCTGCTTTGTTCCATCTGAAGGATACTAAATGGGGGTCATTCTTGTCCTTCTTCACTCTGCTGAAGTCATTATCGGTGCACCTCCCCCTGGGCTCCCCTGGCTCTGGTTAACTCCCACAGCAGATTTGCTATTTACTGGCTCAAGAGTAACTCGGTAGCACTGTATTTCCATAGATGAAAAAGAAAAAAAGCCCAGAGGATCCAAAGCAGAGAAAAACCAAATGGAGTAAGGTTGAGGAGGATTCGAAAGATGGAATTTAGTGTCACTGCTAAAAAGATTTTAGTTTCAAAAGGTACAATTATTATAATTTAGTCTGACTAAATTTTACCGTCTCTACCCAGCACCTCCAGCGGGTCCAATTTGTAACCCACTGAGTAACCTTGTCACTTCCCCTCTTGACAGTGCCTGCAGTGCCGATAATACCGTTTATCTTGTGTGACCAGAGATCTCTTAATCCCAAAAAGCTGGTTGCATCACTGGTAACACTCAGTTATTAGTCTGGCCAGCCAGCCCGAGCTCTACACCAGTCGGTGCCACAAAACAGCCAGATCCCCAGCTCCCTTTGGCTGGCCAAACTGCCAGAATTGTTACCGTACCTCCCTGTCATCCTGCCAGGCCTTCTCTGGCTGCCGCAGGTCACCGCGGCATCACACTCTCTCCGTAGCCCTGCACAGAGGCAGGCAGAGTTTTGAGTCCCCTGCTCATCACCACCCCGCTGCCCTCCCCAGGCTGCGCTGGCCCTGGGCAGGGTTCCCTTCCCTACGAACGGGCAGCCCTGGCCACCTTCCAGAACGTGCACAAAGCTCACAATCACCAACCAGACAACCCGATACCGATCGATACCGCTCTCGCTGGCCGGGCAGGCAAAGCTCCACACCACTTTGTCCGATGACACATTTTTTTGCATTGCCATAGCACGCATGTTGTTCAATCTATCTCATCAGTCTCAGAATGGCCACATCCAGTACAAACTTTAGTCTAAATCGCCAGTGAAGTTTTGTACCTTCTGCTGAGGGTCTGGTCTCACGGGACAGGGAGCCCTTGTCAGACCTCCCACTGCCTCCCTCTTGGCTGCCGCAGGAAACGTGTTTTGCTCCTTGTGCCTCAGTTCCTACCCCATCTCCCTCTTGCAAAATATTTAGAATAGGATCCTGTTCACTTATTACTTCATGAGGACACTGAGTATTTATTTTTGTCTCCAGAAATCCCAAAGTATGGCTTTATTTCCTAAGAATCATCTTTTCAACAGCAATAAAGAGGAAGGAATACTAAATCAGCAGTAATGAGAAGAGCTGTCTGTCAAAAGTTATCAATGAAAATATTCAAGATACTCCTGTGTTTCTAAATCTGCACTTCCACTTTCAAGTAGCTTTTAAAAATCTCTTTTATCTGTTTGGTATTTACGTTTTCTTAATAATTTAACAGAGATTTCAGTGCCACGGTGCCAGCACTGCACTCTAAAGATATCATCAGCTGCACAGACTGGAGGAGGCTGTGGTCTGCTGGTATCAAGTTGGCTTTCCAGCTGAGAGCACTTCTCTTCAGTGCGGTATTTCTTTCCTCCTCTCAGGCAGTATCATTTTCCTTCTCATGCAGGGCACAACAGTCCCCAACTGTTCAGCCAGCCATTATTAAAATACCAGATAATGAAACTTTACTAGTTCTTCAATCCATACATCCTCTCCAAAAGAAGGCAGACATCTCCTGTCAAAAGCTAAATAAATGCTAGAATCAGTCATTTGAACTCAGCCGTAAGACCTCTTTACGGGCTTTCTTTCTCTCCTCAATAGCCTAATTAAAGAATCTTCCTTTGTTTCCAACAATTTATTTTAGATTATTTTCAATCTCTAGTTTAGATTATTCTTAATTTAATCTCTCTAGTTGATTAATTGGTACCTCTTACCATAACACATGAATACTTCACAATTTTCAATTAACTTTTCCCTTCCTATTTTAATGAATTTATTCCTCTATCAGCCATGGGGCGTTGAGGAGATCTGCATCCCAAGCCTCATGCGAGCATCCTTCACCACCCAAGGCAGCAGCACAGCGGTGTGTGGATCATCCAGCGGCCTCCAAGGATGCCAGAAACGCTGAGTTTCTCGAGACTCACAAAACCCCACACGTTGAGGGACAAGCATGCAGCTTGGACAACCAAGGGAATTTTATCAGCTAAGGAAATGTTCTGAAGATCAGAGCCTAACACCTCTACAAACCTGTCTCACTTGAGGCATTTCCGTGCCATCAGGGCCACCAGGGCTGATACTGTTTCTTATGATCTTACCCAAAGTTCATAGCCCATTTGAAAACTGAAATCTTTAGTTATTTGCAACCTAGCAAGCTCTGTTTGTATTCTCATAAATCGTAACACCTTCTCCGAAGCGAGCAATGGTCCCCAAATTACTGGCTTCCCAGTGCCCAAATAGATGAAAACAGCCTGAGCTCCCAAGGATGTTATTTCAAAACTCTGAGATAAAAAAAAACAACTTAAAAATGATATATAACCCCTGCTGTGAAGCAGACTGACTGGCATCTCCTCTTTCCAAAGGGCCCAGGCTTTATCTGGTATGCTAGAAATTCTAATTCATGCCAAGTGTAACGCTTTCGAATGGTGTTAGAACTCAAATACTGTGGACTCAAAACAGGTTACACGCAGATATGTATGGAGAGAGAGCCAGAGGGAGAGAAAGATGGCTCAAAGTACTACATTTTGCTGCTTTAGATGATTGGTTTAATGTAACATATTTTGGCTACTTTGGCCCAAGAAAAAATAAGGACTTCCAAAGAGGCTCGAAGAAGTCCTCCCAAAGAGTACTCCTGTGACCTGCTGGCATCCACATCATGATTCCCAGTATAGCTTTACACAGCAGTGGGACTGGCTGCGCCAATCCTTCTGAGGATGCCCTCTTACTAAAGAAGGCCCTCTTCCTCACACCTGCTAGTTCTTTCCAGGCTTTTTCCCAGGCTGGGTGATTCCCCCTACAACTCTCCAGCTGGAAAGCTTTCCCAGCTTCTTTGCCAAAAACCAAGATTGTCAGGATGGTCGGGGTGGCAATTGGTTTTCTTGCTCCCAGCTACTGTCCAGCTTGTGCCATGAGAAAAAAACAAAACAAAACAAAACAGAAGAAAAGAATTTTTGGAGCTCTGTCAAGCTTCCCTTCTCCTTGTCCATTTTTTTAATCCAGTGCACTGGAAGAAGTTCCTTGTCACACACTGGCAGCTAAAAATACTTTGAT
>VWZK01002683.1:54140-215671 GCA_013396935.1 Baryphthengus martii | reverse complement strand
TCCATATTAGTTCATGGGATTTAAATGAGCACAGTAAGGCAAATGACATGTGAGGATATATTCAGCTTTTGGCAGGTTACCTAATAAGATGAGGGCGTTTTTCAGCACAGTTTATGTCCTGTCAGATCTTTTTCATGATAAATACTGAGTATTTTTGTAATAAGCATTATTCATTGGTTAAGACTCTTGCTTCCTCTTAAAATTTCTTTCTCTTTTTACCTAAAAAGTACTCCTTCAAGTTACATGAAATAAGATGAGCAGATGTGTCTCATCTCATCTCAAAGTGCCTGAGTGACAAGAGTAAGCAGCAGCGGTCTTCTTGGAAACTATGCCAACACCGAACTATGGCTCTAAACCTTCAATTTGATTAACTGAGTTTTTGTGAACATTTCTAATAAAGGTAATAAATAATCACATCTTTTTCACTTGCCCCCCTTGCAGTTTCATCTTAAACATGGAGTTAGTTACCCTTTACTGTATCTCTCATATAAAAAAAAAAAATGAACCCATAAGAAATCTTACTCTGAGATTAATCCAGTACACTGTGCTTCGCAGAAAATATCCCTGCCTCTTTTCTTTCACACCTCGCACTCTTCACCTGAGCACTTTTGCCTATAACTAGTTCCACATAGTACGATCCCGGCATAGTTTCACTAAAAAACCTAACTTAAAGTTTATTGATTGTCAATGCCAAACATGGCTTAAATAGTAACACAGATTTCATCTTTACCTGGTATTCCAGCCAGCTGCAGCAGGGCTGTATATCCTGATTTCCAGATCAGCCACACAACAGCAGAAAGAGAGTAAGAGATTAACATCAACAGCCAAAAGATTCTCCACCTACCTGAAAGAGATAACAAAGGAAATATCACTACCAGAAACCCCTGTGTTGAAGCAGTTTCTGGAAGATAATCATTGTAGAAGTCTATCATATACCTCTTGGTTTCTACTTTCAAAATACTCATGTTCAACAGCACATCTGGCAATGACTACCTTTTATTTCTTCCCATGTTTACAAACGTAACCCTTCCATGCGCTCCGTGCACGAAACAAAGCAATGTCCCTTGACTCAGCATCAGTGAGAAGAACAGAGTTTAGCAGCAGTTCTGTACTGTGTTCAGAGACTCCAAAAGAATTCCTCAAATCCAAGAGCATCATACAACTCTTTGAAAAGAAGTTAGATCTTGCTAAACATTTATTAAGAGCAGAAAAATCACACAGCATAAGCCACTATTGTCCTGTAGTAATGAGGAGTCTTTGCTGAAAGGGAAGCAGACACTCCTCTCTGCTTCCTTGCTTGTTGTTGGAGCTCCTCAGTTGGGACTACAGCAGGGACACTTTCTCAGCCAGAAGCAGAGACTGAAAACAAATATCAGCTGCCCAGAATTCTTCTGCTTAAATAGAACTTAGAGTTGTCAGCTTCAAAAACTTGAATTGATAGAAACAAGAAGACAGAAAAAACCAACACCCCAGACATCCAACAAACAAAAATCACTGTACGAAACAACTGCCCACTCCTAACTGGTTCCTTTCGGGGCTGTTTGGGAACATAGATCACTGGTTCTCAGCAGTACCCACAAGCTATTTCAAAAGGATTTGCAAAATGCAAACAAAAAAAAAAACCCAACAAAAAAAACAACGAAGAATTATGTGGCCTAAGTGCTCTGTAAAAGGGTCCATATCAGCAACAGGAAATGTTTCCATCTGTATGCTCTTATTTCATTTCTAAGCTTCCTGACATTTTTGGTCAGGCAGAAACTTCTTTCTGATTCATTCTCAGTTAATTCTAATAATTCCCCACTGCCCCTACAAACAAATAAATCCTCTCTACTACAGAGGTGATGTTGGTGGGGCCAAGGCACACTGACTGTCCTAAAACTCAGCGGAGAGATTCTCTGAGACAGGCACTTTTTAGAACAAAGGTGAGGTAAGGTGATAGGCAAGTTCAGTCCGGGGGATGTTTAACAGGTACCTAAGTGACCTCTCTTTCAGCAGTTCACAGGAAAGTCTTTCACATGGACCCACCTGCCCAAGAGAAAAAAAACCAAGACAACAACAAAAAAAAACAACAACAACCCACACACTTTCTGGGGACTATGGTGGACAGACTGACTTCTCACCATTGAAGCCACAGCCCTGAAGTAAAGAGAGTTTTCTTGGCATAATGTGATGCAATTTATGAACCACTTCAGACACAGTTGTCCAAATGTCTTTTGAAAACCTGGTCTGGCAAGTACAAGAGCTGCATTAGCAGTACACTGCTAAAACCGCCTCAAGGGTTATCAACCTACCCATCTGTCTTTTATGGAAATCAGCGATGGAAAAGAGCTCGTAGATACTTAGTTCATATCTTTGCCAAGGAAAGACGGCTACACGCCGTGTTCCTAGGGGTTTGTCCAGCTTTTAATGACTCGAGTAAAGGAGCTCCCACCATTTTCCTCCAGAGATTGTTCTCTATCATAAAAGATTTCACTGTAAAGAAACAATTCCTGACACTCAGCCTAAAATATTCCCTTGCTGACTTTTCCATTCATCTCCATTATATATATACATTATATAGCAAAAGCCAAATTGCTCCCAGTTACATCATACAGTCCTTTAAGTTAGTCACACTGCCTTGCTGTAATGCTCTGTTCTTCAGAAAATCTTGATGGAGGTGGCAGCTTTATTTTCATGACACGCATTAAAAGAATAAAGGGTATGAACTGGCAGGAACCTCACATCAAATGAAAACTGGCAACTCTACATCAGCCAGGTCCTTTCTGAAAGTTGTGAAAGAAATAAAAGGCCACAGTCCATCGTGATTTTACAAATCAAAAGGTGCTGGGGAACATGTAGGTAGAAAAATGACATTATTTACCAGTAAACAATTCGCAGAGTGCAGCCTCTCTGCAAATTTGCCCTATTCTAAGAAGCCTGTTCCTGTGTAGAGCTGCTGCACCTCGGTTCTTCAACGTCATTAAAAGGTATCATAAACAATAACAGCAACAATAACTCATTGTTAACTTGCAGGGCTCTTGGCTCCTAACAATAGTATTTATTCAGGGAGTGTTCTGTATTTACACATTCTTAAGTTATGAGCAGCCATCTCTAAGGATAAGGAACTCCATGCAGCATGTGGCCTGGGGATTCATAAATACATAATCCTACATTGTCAGTTGCACAACGGTTTTACTAACCCCCCCCCTTTTTTTTTTTTAGATATCCCCCAGAAAGAACCCTTTTTATGAAAACCTTGTTCCCTTCAAAAGTCTAAAGTTCCTTTCAAATCAGGAACTAGCAATGCAATTGGCCTTTCAGTTTTCATCTTGATCACTGCAGATTGACTAAATTGTTTAATTCAACTTTATCAAATACTGTGCCATAGCTAGTACTAGAAAGAGGTGCGTATACTTCAGAGTTTACATCTTTATATATAAAATGAAAGCTGAATTTGAGCCCTGGTAGATATTAAAAACAGATGAAATTTTTCTGACTTTCACCGACTAGTCCTTCAATTAGTTTGCTCTTTCGTTCTGCCAAAATTACTTGTGACATTTTATTCACGGGCACAATAACAACAGGTCATTTTCAATAACCCATGGCTAGCCCCATACAAAGAGATTAAGCAAATTCTCTTATTTCCCATGGGAAACATTAAGGTCAGTGTAAAGTCTGCCGAGAAAAAGAAGGGTGAAAATTCCACTGCCAGAGTCTCTCCAGTGATTACAAATCCAACGCAAAAAAAGTGAATGTTAGTTACACCAGTCTCTGGGTCTATTTTAGCATAATCAGGAAATATCTTTCTCTCTTTTAAAATGGATGACTGAAGTACTTCATTATCTTCTTTTAGTCAGAGCTCCTGTGAGGAAGGAATGCTGCAGAGACCTCAAAATCAGAACATTTAATATGGGTTACCCTACGTGTAGACTTGAATTTTGGTCGTCCTTCCCTCCTGCCATGTCTCTGATCTTCAAGAAAAATGCTACTGTGGTGAAGATCTAAGAATAATGACAAAAGCCTGCAAAAGTCTCACAGCAATTACTAAATCCAGCAAGGAGATTCACCGGCCTTGCTCTCTTGATCTCTCACTAATCACCATGACTGTCACAGCGGTGACTACGACCCAGACTGAGCCCATCTCTCGCTGATGTGGGTGTCGCTAATTAAGGCTTTGGGAACCACAATGGGTAAGAAATTGGGGCAAACTGCAGACCGAGTAGCTGAGACAGCACCCGGTGCCGCCGGGCAACTTCCAACCCACCCCGAGTTCCACCTGGTTACCCCATCCATTCAGACTTCCAATAAGTAAAAACTGCCTCTGCACCAGAGCTGCCGCGAAGGACGGAAAGCTTTAGATATGAGGAATTCCATTTACGCAGCTTCGTACGCCGCCGGATCCCCTAAAGAAAAGCAGGCCAGCAGTTTGACAAAACACATGCTGCCTGAGCTACTACATTCTGTGTTTGCAGTGCCATAAAGATTCCACACGCTCAAATCGACACAGTATTCCTTTCCTTTTCTTTTTTTTATTTTTATTTTTGCAAACCTAAAATGGTTTCCCTTACGGATCCGGTTTGTCCTTACGACCCGCAGAGTCTGGTGGTTCTGCAAACAGCATTTCAACAGTGGCTTTGTGAAAGTCTAAAGTATGGCTCATTGAAACTAGCCAGCAATTCCTCTGTTTATTTATTTAACTTTGCAAATGCAACCTAGCCCCCTCAGACCTCACCTGCAACTAGGGGGTGGGATTTTTGTTTTTCTTGGTTGCGTTGGATTTTTTTTTTTCTGTTCAAGGTTAAAAAGGCGGCCTCAGGTAAAATTAATTCCTCAGTAATACCGATGAAATTCAATCTACAGCTGATATTTAGCTGTCATTTGAATCAGAATATATTAAATCATCGTAACTATCTGAACAGTTAACTCGCTTAAATTCATTTCTCTGGGAATGAAAGGGGAATCTGAAAATCTGAGTAGTGAAATCCTAGAGAAAAGTCTCTGTTATTCTTGCAAAACTGAACTGCTTTGCTTGCTGATAAGGGACAAGGTAAAAGAACTGGCCTGAAACAGCGAAAAGGGCAGAAACACAACCAGAGACACCTAAAACAGAAACCTGGTATAACACCTGAGCATGTCCGTTTGAGAAAAAAAACATTTTAAAGATAAATATCTGAGATCAGACAGAAAACTGAAGGTATTATCTAGAGGGAATTGTCCAGAACGTCACAGGTAATTTGAGATTATTAAAGTAAATGTGAAATGTAACTGTGAAATAACCTCATGTGCTTCTGCCACTGCTCTTGTGTGTGTAACAAAACCAAACCACAACAGCAGAATGATTCTCCCAAGTATCTTGACAGATATTTTCACCAGTAAATCCACAAGTCTTCCATATTCCCCCCATATCACCCATATCTGTGAAATTAAGACACTGTATAGGAAAACGGACTCTTCAAATGCTATGGAAAATCCATCTCAGAGTGTTCAAATACGTGGCAGTGAAGATTTGGTTTGTTACGATTTCTTCTCTCCTGCTGCTTTGTAAGAAAATCACTAGGGTCACATTTTGCAAAGCTGCCTTTTTTTTCTTCTTGGTAAGTGTAACTTTTGGAGGCAAGATTGCATCTACAAAGGAGGAGGGTCCAAGACAAAATATGAGTCTATTCCCAGGCAACCGAAATTTCCATTCATATTGAAAGCTCTTGGCAAGAAATGTAAAAGTTATGCAGCAAAGTAAAAGAGCTCTTACTGCAAATGATGAAGGAAAAGCAAATGGCTGAAGACTTACTCACACATCAGCTTGCAGGAGTACTTGCCAGGGATGTGGCTCACCAGCACTTGGATCCCTGCTCAAGACTCATGCACCTCAGAACTGCAGACCCCTACCAAGCACTCCTGTCGGGCTTCTCAATTCCAGCTCTGGCTGCTGACAGAGCTGAAATATTTGTCCTGCTCTTCAGGAGAAGCTTGTAATGTGAGATACGATGCGTGGTCACTGGATTATTTAAGAGAGCAAGACTCTTTGAGGGGGTTCTCTCAAACTGGTGACCACTCCACTACCACAGAACTGGCATTAAATGTGAAAACCTTAAAACTCTGCCGGTGTGACAAATTACAGGACGCAGGGCAATTCTGACTGTAGGTCTGTGGTTCCCCTACGGAGGCAACAATACCAGTGATACTGATAAAAAAATTCATTTCAATCAAAGTCATAAGATCCTAAACCCATATTTACAATGGTAAGTTCGGGGGATCTTTTGTTTTTAGCTGAAGATCATTGGCTTATATTGTTCTGATTCAGTTCTTATTGGACAGACGTTACCATCTGGCACCAGTACTATAATTCAAGGCCACTCTGAAAGCCTACGGAAATCCCTAATTAATTTCAAACATGAGAGAAAGTATTCTGGCTTGTTTTGTCATTTTTTTCAGGTCTTCCTTAAAGCCTTTTTTCATTATTATTTTGTCTTCTGGTTCGAAAAGCTTGATTTGCTACTATTCACTTTTTTTTTTTGCAGCCTAAACGCTGCAGGAAGCATCAGCAAAAAGATTTTTCACGTTGGACTGCTTCAGCTGAGCTCCAGATTTAGATTTATGTGCTGGCAAATGATCCACCCCTCTGATTTATTTTTTTATGAGATACCCAGATTAAGTGATTTCTCAGATTATTCCCTCTCAGCTTGCATCATTTAATTATGACATATGTCTTTAGTTTGGACTCTAAACTTAAATACAGTTTCACACTTCAAGTCCTTAGAATAATGAGTAGCATGAATTACTCACTGTACCTGTGTTTCTCCTCTCATATGGCATAGGGCTGGTGTTCCAAGCAATGTTTCTACTTGTCAGGTTTGTGATCCCAGTAGCATCCTGTAGAAACTACAGTAGCTGTACGAAGGACTGAAGATGACTGTAGGCCCCTTCTCCTCTCTCCAATCTCCTGCCTCGCAGAACTTGATTGCAAAAGTGAAACCTGTTCAGCTGAAAGCTCATGGGTGGCAATTCACTTAAGTAGCCTGTGAAAAAAAAACACATACATTTTACTTTAAACTTGATGAGGACTTTCCCAATTATCTCTATCACTCTGCACTTCTAGGAGGGCACTTGCACACTCGAGGGTTTCAAGGAATGGTGAGAAGAGGTCGCTCAGCCAGCAGAGCCAAACAGTGCTCGGGCCGTATCGGACCTTTTTCAGACATACAATATAACGTCGCAACATACGTGTCAGGAACAAGTGGAATGATAACAGAAACTAAGGGCAAAAAGTGATGGAGTAAGAAAATAATTCTACAGAAAGTCCTGACAGTAGTTCAAGTTAAGCCATAGTCACCTATACATCTGAATGCTGAAACCGTATTTGTCTTCGGCATCTGGCAATGTCATTTAGTATGTTCTTACGGCCCTGCATGCAGTTAAGCATGCACTGTATATTATTTTATGATGTTTGAATTGGAATCACACTTTCTGGGTACAAGTATTCATGTTTTTGCAGATTCTTGTGTAAAGCTGGGAGAACCTGTTTCCAATTTCATGACCGTTTATCGCTAATCCAAAATGACTGCAGCATTACCTACAGACAGGAAGCTGGATGAGGACTTGTGTGTTTTGGATGCATCGTGCTCTTCCCAGGAAACTCTGTTAAACTAGTTTTATGCTTACATGAGAGGAAGACAGAAATTACTAATGGACATGACTGTGCCTAATCTATATATAGTTTAGCAAAATAAAAGTAAAATTGAGATGGGTCTTACAGCAGCTCTTCATCCCTATGAGCTCAAATAATCATTTCGGCATTCCATTCAGGTTTCTGATTTTGCTTTCTCAAAACTGCCGAAAACGGTCCCGTGCTCATCAGTTCAGCCAGCTTGCAGAAATTTAACAGGTTTCGGTCTCTAGGCCTAACAGTTAACTTTTCCTGAAACAACCAAAATCTTACTGCAAAACGTTTCTTCTATATAGTCAACGCTATCATCTTGAGAGAGATTACACTCAACTGCAGTCGTATTACATGTCAAAGGAAACACATTGTAGAATATTCCCTTGGGGAGCAAAGAACAATGCTGACGAGAGGATGGATTAAGCTGTCCTCCAGAACAACCAGGAACAGCCTAAGAAATATGTACTTAACATTTTATGAACTTCTAAAACTTTAGAGGTAAGTTTTGGCCAGCAGCTGATTTAGAATTGTTCTAATAACTCCTGTGAGAAAAGGCTTTCTCCTGAGATTTATAGCAGTCCAGGATTTTGATGGATAGAAAGAGCTGCAAGATTGCTCTCTTAATTCTGGATTTTTATGTTTCATCATCGCAATCGAACAGTAAAGGTGCACATAAGTTTTCTCCCCTTAGAAAGTTAACCATTTCATTGGAATTTTGCTGAAACGTATTATCATCCGGTTTGCTTAAAAACAATTTGATCTGGTTGGATTGTTTATTACTCTGTTCAAATAAATTGCTCATTCTCTTACTCAAGCACCTTAGATAAGGTTTTTAAGGAATATATACAATTGGCTACAGTTAGAAAAATCCCTCCAGGTTTAACTTCCAATTAATTGAACCTGTAGTTCATTAATAGCGAGCACAAAACCACAAAAAGCAGCAATCTTCTTTCTGTAAGTTGCATATTCATTTGATGCCATTTAAGGACAAGCAACATCTGCCTGACCCATCCAAAACTGCAGGGAGAAAAATGGAAATATGAATTTAAAGAACATCATGTCTAACAGTGAGAAAACAGGAAGAGAGATTTAAAATTAAGACTGAATGAAAACACATTTTCAGAAACCAGTAGTGTTGTATATTTTTTAGGTCTTTTGTTGTCCTCTACAAGCTTTACTTAGAACAAGCATAAGTCTATTACCCATTTCAGTGGAAGCCCAAATGCCTACATCTAACTCCTTTCTCTCCAAACAATTCTGTACCTAAATTTTATTACCTGAGGAGATGCTGTAGCCATACTTTTTTTCCTCGCTTTTGGAAGAGTCAGAGAAGGAAACTGTCTTCAAGGAGGATCACGCTTTCTGTGCTTCTGCACACGATGAAGACCTCTGGAGACAGGGTTTTCTAATGCCTGCTTAGTCTATAAGATATAATTTGGCCTTTTTTTCTATTAATAAAAACAATTCATGGTTATTTGACTAACGTAATTATGAATAATTATGCTTTGGTGTTTCTTTGAATGTTTTACATTTTTCTGTATTACTTTATAAATGCCTTCAGGGTTTTTCCCCATAATTTTACTATTGGATTTTATGTATTTAGTTACAGTAGATTATAATTTCCATGGCTAACATTTTAACTGTCAAACTATTTAACAGAATGGAAATTTAAAAATCAACACAGAGTATGTCAAAGCATGTTCACAACCAAGCTCACGATCCCTTAAAAAATAATTAAATTTGTAAGAAACAAAGAACAAAGCCATGTTTGTCCCTTGCCACTAGAGCTCTATAGTGTGAAGCCCACCAGAATTCAACAACTGTGAAGCCACAGACATTATCCAGTATCCAGAAGGGAAAACAACCTGTCTGAGGCAGCTCTGATACCTCCTGGTACACATTTGGTACAACCTCTCCTCTCCTCAGCAATAGTCTGTGACCCAGCCCCAGTGTTTTTTCAGGCAGAGGTGACTACCTCCAGGAAAACAACTGAGAACAACGTCTACCTGACCAGAAGGTACTCAGAGGAACTAAAAAGCTCAAAAGGAAAAACTGCCTGTCTGTCGTCTTCCCTAAAGGAAAAAGTCCTTTAGCATGAAAGAGAAGAAAGAAACAAGAATTTCCAGGATGAACGAGGGGGTACAGGGCCAGGAGAACAAACTGCCTTGACAAACAAGGGAAGCCTGTGACGATCCACAAATCGCATGAACAGCTGCACTCGCATCATAGTAAATCATGAAATGCACAACCCCTTCTACCTTTCCTTCCTGGAAAACAAGGGAAGTGACTGCTGATCACAACTGCCATCACACACCCAGTGCCATGTAAAGGTGTCATAGCCAGGAGAAAATGAAGAGAGCAAACGCTCAGTTTACAGGAAAACATCATGGTTTGAGATACCTACACTATTATCAAGGACTCAGAAAGCAGTTCATGGCTAAAATACAGGATGAAACACCAAAAGATGGCTGTTCCATTTCCAGCAGTCAGAACTTCTGGGTGGGACCTCAAACAAGCTGCTTAGCTTTCCTGTGCCCCAATATTTGTAAGGTGCTTGCCTGTTCCAAAATATACTACAGCTTGTAGAGAAAGAGGCTCAGTCCCTCCAGTCAAATGTTTCACATGGAATAATTGAATAGTAACTGGAGAAAAGAGAGTGTGAAATCGCCACGCACCTTCCCAGCACGAGGGAAAGCTGAGCTACAGTCCTTCTAGCAAAGACTTCAAAATCTTGGATGAAGGACTAATATACGCAGGTGTTCTGTACTCTTTGGACCACTGCACGCTTTTAACGGCATCCATGGAATGGGCAGAAAGCGGCTTTTGCCTTCTCCCAGCGGCGTGGCATCCTCACAGTGGCGCCTCTTTGATTTGCTAAATTCAGGCAGAGGGAAACAACCTAAATCGGCGTCCTGGACACGAGACAAAACGCAGAGCAGTTAGATAAGAAGCTGACAGCTGTCCTGGCCCGACCGCCTCTGCTCGGAGAGCCGGCGAGATTTATGAGGAGGGCTCGGCACACATGGGTGCAGTTGCACCCCAAAGGCGACTCGGGCGGGAGGACGCCCTGAGCGAGGCGTTGGACGTGGCATCTGTCGGCTGGCACACGGGCATTTAATGCCACCTCAGGCAAAGTGGCTCTGGCACAGCAAGCCAGAACACTTCTGGCACCCGAGGAACTTTGGCACAGCAAACAAAGGCTGCTGGCAAAGCTGGTGCTGGACAGCAGCTGAACGTGACTTCTGAGGAGTGGAATTTCTTCCTTAGATGCCTAGAACATGAATCAGAGGATTTAGGTGCTGGCAAGTCAAAGCAAATTTGGCCCAAAAATGGCCACATAACTACAGCTGTTCAGAATTTTTTCATTTTTCTTTTTTTTTTTCCCCCCCAAACAAGTGTTTCTCTTCAAATAGCGCAGATTTGCCAAAATCAAACGTTTTGTAGGAGTGTATCAATTGAAATTTCAAGGAAATTGCTCCATGTCCAAGACACAAGTTCAGTTTAAAGCCCAAGATTTCTTATGACTAATCCTCTCTCCAATACCTCAAAGGCCAGACATCAGGAGACTCATCTCAGGCATACAGACTGAAGTTTAAGTCCTGGTTTGACTCAGAGATAAGAAGCCTTGACCCTCAAGTCTCATGCAAAGCAGAAGGAAGCCAAAAGCTTAAGCTAAGGATAGAAGGATCCTGTCCATGACTTTTTTTCTTAATTGCTATTTTCATCCAAATACCAAGTAGGAAAGTTCTACATTCCCCGCCTCCTCTCATTTTTTTTTCCTGCAGGCCAGGAAATCTATTTCTTGCTCAGCTTTAGGCACACCTTACCCCAGCACTGTTTGGCCATCGTAAGATTTTCTGTACCTTCAGCTATTCTGTCTATTTTTGTTAAACTGCCATCTGGGAATTACTGCTCCAGGTTCATTTTTGAGCAACTTTCAAGAATAAAATACGTCCATCAGAGCAAGTGTATTGCTCCCAGTTACTTACATCCTAACTCTGAAGGCAGAGCTTGGCCCGAGTACCGCACATCAAGGAGTTGTTAGTTGTGAACCACGTTGGCTTCTCATTTCAGATGCAACACAGCCTTTCCCACAGCATTCTAGAGTAGTGTTACACACAGCAACCTGCTGTAAGTTTAAAAATAAAACAAAACAAAACCAAAAAACCCCCAAACCCACATTTGTTTCTGAATGCACTGAAAAGATATGAGACCAGATTCACCAGTAAGTTCCAGCTGCTCTGCACTCCTCTGGCAATGCAAAACAGCTGTAAAGCTGGTTTCTCTGGGTTTAGCCAAGCCTATGGATACTTTGCATCATCAGAGTGAAAAGGCAGGACTTACTTTCTACCGAGTCTAGCTGATAGAAAATATTTATGCTGCTACTACGCAAAGCACAGGAGGTATCACACGAACATACCTTCAGCCTGCTGTACGCTTTTATTCTGGACTAAATCTTGTCACAGGTTCCACAGAAAGGGAAGGCGATCTCCATGCTCTAGTTACCAATTATGTATCTGAAAAATCCTCTGCACACATGCTTCTTTAAAAATACTCAAGACAACACATAACTGTATTTCAAATGTTCCAAAAGTATCAATTTTTAATGATACTTTGAATGCATTTTGTTATACTACGTATTTGAAATATTATGAAAATTGGCAGAGTTGGCCCATTTTAAACATACAGTACTTTATACAGGGGAATATATATTTTAAATATATGTGCAATAAATTTTAAGCAAATATATTACAAATATATAGAAAATCTATATTTTTTCCATATGTGAAGAAATGATTCCTGTTACAGCCATTTTATTGTTAACTGCAGCCAGCTATGTGAAGCAGACTGCATTCATTTTATTTTTCTCCTACAAATCGGGAAAATTTTTGCAGATCCCTCACAGAGTTAGCACAATAACTGAACCCTATTACAGATATCGTCTAAGTGCAATGTAAAAGCTATCTCTTGAGCTCTGCTGACAGAACTGTGCGTTTTAACACGAGCTCTTAAAAAAATTGGAAAGCAAATTAGTTCTACTTGGGTTCATGCCCTTGGTCCTCAGAGATCCATGTCTTTATACCTTTGACTTTATCATACTGCATCTTAAGACTTCTGCTCGTGGTTTCCTTTTGCTATTGGAAATATCTACATCCCAAGCAGAGAACAATAGATACAAAAACTTAGTGACTAAACCAAGGATTACTTGAAAACTCCTCCTACTGTTAGAGGAGTAATTTCATTTCAAAACCAGTGTTGTTGTTTCCCGCTTTTCAAGTGTTTTGAGCATGTAAAAAAACTGTTGCTTGTATCTTAGCACTTGGGACTACAAATCCTGCTCAGCTGTAGAACAGCTTATTTGTTAAAAATAATTTCTCAGCTGAAAGTAAGTTTATTCATATAGTAAAACCGAACAACTACTATTCAGCTCCGACTGCAAAATTTCAAGCCCTACTAGAATACTTCAGGTGCCCACAGAACAAGAAATCGAGAATCAGATGGCAAAGAGATCTGTTCTCCAGTTGCATAAACTTTTGATCCTACTTGTAAAGAAAAAAATTGTCCAGGGGCAAATCCAGTTTTAGAACTAGGTGCTGGTTCTTTAAAAGATTTCTGACCGTGTCAACTCATCCCACTATTGCTATTTCATTTTACCAGTCAGCTATTTTAATACTCTTGTTTCCATGTCACTGCAGACCAGATCTGTCCTCTTCTGACAGTTTGTGCAGAGCATGCAGTCAGTTTACAGCTTTTTCAGACAATAAATTTTACTATCTGCACAATAAAGTGTTTAAATCATATCCAGACACAAGCTCACTTAGGAAGCTACTGGCTTGAGTCTCTGCACAGTATCTGCCCTGCTGCTAGGGAAAGACCCCAGCAAACAATAGGATTTAGGCTTACTCCACCAAACCCCACCTCTACTGCAGCCAGTGAATGACACTTCAGACTGAGAAATCCTCTTTGAGACTTCAGGCACTTTCTAGCCATTTAAAAACACTGTTTATGTCCATGAATCAAAAATGCAGAAGCCCGGCTTCTGAACAGACCAAAAAAAACCTTTATGTAGCTCCATAAGCAGTCACACAAATACCAACATGGCTTTGGAATCACCAGCTCAGTTTAACTGCCTACACAGCAAACTACTTCACTACTTTAACCGTTGGACTTGATGAACTGAAAGGTTTCCTCCAACCAAAATGGTTCTATGAATCTACCTAATAATTCATGATTTATACTGTAATCAGCTTTTAGTCACAGCACTTCCCCTCTAGCTCTCAATAATGTCTGTCTTCTAACAGAAACGATGAAAGTTGGTATCTTCTCTTGCTTCCTCTTATTTCAGTGTCGTACAGTGACTTCAAATGTAATAAAAAATTAAAAAATAAACATTTAAATGGTGACTACAGCATTCGTGAGAGTAAACATCGCAGTTTAAACCAACCCAGGTAACGACAGCAGTGAATACACAGCACTGTGGGTTCTGCCCTGTGCCTGTGATCACAGTACAGAATCACAGCCAAGCGACAGCCCGTGCTTTGGTTTTGATATATATAAAAACTTGTGCCATCTCAGCTTCACTGTTATTTCATCATGCTAAATAAAATGAGTTAAGACAGGTACGCAAGTACGTGCCAAATACCTCTGGTTTTATACACGGATTTACTCTTAAAATTATAAGTCACACTGACTGTGCTGCTGGAAGCCAATGCAGCACAGTGGGTAGGAGAGCCTTTGGAAACATCTCCCAAAATGGGAAAGTTCTGTAAAGTTCCTATGTCTTTGTATATTTAAATGACAGGTACGATACACAAAACTTCATGCATATTTATATATATTTATACAGAGCGTGCCTATCTGCAACCACGTAGGCGTACACAATCAGTCATTATATACATTTCAGACGTCTATTTCAGTCATATGATTGGATGCCATCATCATTAATAGGTAAATCATGGTGTAAAACTTACACTAATCTGTAACAGCACTACATAAACTATCACGGATCACAGAGTTAAGGTCATGCATGGGTTTATTATTTTTTCTTTTGAAAGTCAAATCGTGTTAGGATAAAAGTTTATTTTTTGAGGGACAAATGGTAGCAAAAGCATTATCATGTTGGGCAGCTTTACTTAAAGAGTATATGCTTCTTAAACTTTCCTGAATAATGAGACCAACTCTTGCACTTCCTCAACCGCACCCCAAAAACCAAGCCCGTTGTGGCTGTGTCTCTGACAATGCTTCAGGACAACTCCTCTGGAATAAATCACCATCCTACACACTATAAATCTACAGAGCCCCAAAATTAGTATGTATCTGTCCTTCTGCTTACCATCTCCCCAATGACACCGTTTGCGGAGGCTGTCACAGAGACTGAGCCCACGATGAAATGCCAAGGAAGCGTCGTATGGCTACACCAGAAGAATCTCTGCCTCTTAGATACTGCCACATAAATGTATCCCCATCGATTCTGGAGAAAACAAGCACAAGCAAAAATTCATATAATTTCCTAAATGGTTAAATTAACTCCCGACTTTTTTATTGCTGTCTGCAGTAGAAGTTCTAACAAACATTCAGGAGCATAATCCAAGCAACACTAAGCACTCTGGAAATTCCCCCCCTGTACTATTAAGCAGGCATTAATTTTGGTTTAGCCTTTCTGGGAATATCTGTGCAAAACATTTTTGTGTACATAAATGTTTGGGAGGGAGCATGTATTTCTCTCAATGCAGCACCTGAACAAATAAATATGCATATAAGCCTGTAAATATCTAGGTTAACGTGGGTCAGCAGTGGAACTGCCGCTCTGACCACCCTGCCTGTAAAGCAACTTCTTCAAGAAATGAGACCAGAAAGAAATTAAACGTAAAGCTTGTAGGTCAGCCAATAAATCTGGCTCATGTCTTTCTCTCTTCCTCAGGCAGGAAGCAACTCAGCTATTTTTAAATCTGGTGTCCAGGTACATAGCCAAAACCAAATGCTACTTTTGCTGGAGAAGAGGACAGGAAAAGGTTTTATAGGTTCTAAGGATTTCCCAAGGCCCGCTAGTCTCCTCTCTCTCTGTCCTTAGCATCACACACACTCCCATTCTAGGATAGTTTCCTTCCCATTGTTTTGCAGGTGCTGCTCTTTCCAGTCAGGAAATAGAAATGACACTGTGTTACTTCAGATGTTGGGGTATTTTGTGGTTTGCTTGTTGTTTTGTTTTTTTTTTAAAAAAGAGACTACTAAATTTTGTATTTGGAGAAGTCAAAGTAACAAAGCAGCATTTGCTTCAGATCATTTACAAACAAACCCATAATTCAACTCTATTAAAATTATTTTGTGTAATCATTTCAAAGAGTAGATACTATCAATAGTATTGCACTTTTCATAAACGAGTCAAAAAGGGGAAGATGAACGAACATCTTATTCCAATGATCTGTACAAGAGGGTTTTTTGTTTCCTTAGGTTTCAAAATGGTTCGGAAAAAGAACTTGATTTCACCTCTTAATAATGCAGCCTTAACTATGTAATGTATCATTAGAGAGGCTTCCAGACATTCTCAAAACCAACCACTTTTAAATTTTTAGACTTGTTGCAATTAATTTTCATACCATCACCACTTACATTTTCTCTTTCCTGATAATCAATTAAAACTAGCATTACAACTAGTCTTTAAAGAAAATGCACATTTTCTCCATCGCTTTTCCTCTTTTTGTTTTGATTTTTTTTTTTTTAATCTTTCAGGCCTGACCATAGGTTTTAGAGATTAGAGTTAACAGCTGTCTTTCCTAAAAAAGCATATCTGATTTATTCAACACTGCATTTCTATAGTAACTCTATGCCATAACTTGAGATCTAGTTGCAGTTACTCTTCTGAGAGTTTCAAATGGTAGACAGCTCCAAACACAGGCAGGTACCGTCTCGAGTCAGGTGTATGCTGTCCAAACCAGAAATATCTCACATCCAGTCAGGAACTAATCCAGAACCAACTGATGAATCTCTTGAATCTCTTCCCACACAGACAATTTGCCAATTTCAATAAATTAATAACAAGTTCATGTTGCCAAAGGAGGTTTTGACACATGAAACAATAGCATTCTCTTTTAATCCTGTAGATAAAGGGTATGTGTAACTTTTCTGCTGGGTGTAGCTTTATCAGGGATAAGAACAGAAAAAAAATATCACATGGATGCATCTACACATACATTTCAGGCCTACGAGAACAATCAGACGACAGAATTGTGTATACACACCACTAGCGTGGATTCAGCAGGCCACAGATCTAAACAAACAACACTTGACTCCAGATCCTTTCCTATGAAAATGAAAAAAATTCTTAACCACTTCAGGAAAATCTTTGTGTTCAAAATTCATGATGACAGTTCCATGACCAGGTTTTCACTAATTATCAAAATAAAATTTGGAGTTCAGTCAAATTTCAAGGAAAGCAAGAAGCACGAGAAGTAGCAGAATGCTTCAGTTCTTTGCTGCAGATTGATTTTGAATGTTATATTCACTCTGCAAATGGAAACCAATCTTTAGTTACTGGGGTATTGATTCACCTGACAGGATTTTTACCTACAATCAGCCCACGAGCACCGCACTGCGCACTCATCCTCATGTGCTGCCATCAGGTGCCAACAGGTCTGACTCCAGTAGGATGCTGCACCCATAGCAACTTCATTCCACTACCTCTGAGATCCCCCTGGGCCACCAGGAGCAGGTCAGAGCAGTGAAAATGCAGCTTGACAAAGTAGGAAGCAGGTGCTGATTTTCTTTGTGGACATCACTGACCACCCTGGCAAACGTGCCAGAAAAGACATGGATATCTCCCCCTTGACATTTTGGAGTTGTTCTCCTTTTGCTAAAGAAAAGATCAGCATAAAGCCCCAAAATGGATCTTCTTTTGGACTTGAAAAGGCTGAAGCCCTTGTTCCAGGGGAAACAGAGTAAACCACAGAGTGCGGCACAAGGTGGTCTGCAAGAGAAACATTAATCAGCGATCTGAACCGACTGCTAAGCGGGCTGGCAGTGAGTGACTGAGGTGATAGTGTTTGAAGGAGTCAAAAGAACAGACTGAAGCCCAAATAGATCATTTAAGATGTTTATAGGAGAAGGCTTTATGACCCTGTGTTCTCTAATAAGCTTTTCTCATTATAAAAAGGTAATAAAAGGATTCAGTTTAATAAATCCTCTGGTATTTTATATAAAATATAGCATTCAATAATGAGAAATGTGCTGCTCTTTTTTCCTAGATGGATAGTTCCAGAAAACTACTGGAAGAAATGTATTAAAAACATTTCTCCTCAGCTTTTGTGAAAAAATTAAAATGCCTAGTTTAAAGCACTTTCTACTGTGGGTATAATGAACAAAAATCCATGGAGCCCACTGTCATGGTTTAACCCCAGCTGGCAACTAAAACCACATAGCTACTTGCCCATTCCCTCCACCCAGAGAGATGGAGAAGAAATTTGAGGAAAAAAAAAGAAAAAAAAGAAAGGTAAAACTTGTGGGTTGAGATAAAGACAGTTTAAAAGGTAAGAAAAAGAAGAAAAAATATTATTATTATAATGACAACATGCCAATAATAATAATAAAATACTTAGAATAAACAAAACAAGTTATGTACAACGCAACTGCTTTCCCCTCGCTGACTGATGCCTAGTCAGTTCCCAACCAGCCAGCAGCCCCTAGCCCAATCTCCCCCAGTTTATCTATTGGGCATGACATCGTACGGTATGGAAGACCCCTTTGGCTCATCGGGGTGACCTGTCCTCGCTGTGTCTCCTCCCAGCTCCTTGTGTACCCCCAGTCTCTGCTGGCAGGGCAGGATGAGAAGCTGAGAAGTCCTTGATTTAGTCTAAGCACTGCTTCGCAACAGCTCAACCATCAGTGTGTTATCAACATTCTTCTCAGCCTAAACCCAGAACACAGCACTGCACCAGCTACTAGGAAGAAAATTTAGTCCAGCCGAAACCACGACACTCATCCAGGGAAATGTATATGGAAAAAGCATGAAAAATCCTGGCAGACTAGTGTGGGAAAAGTACATTGCAGACTTCTCTGTCATAACTTCACCTGGCCTACAGATCAGCAAAGAGACCTTCAGGCAGCGACGCTATGAAACCTTCATGTCATCACCAACACCCAAGAGCATATTACTGCAGCCATCCTACAGGGTCAGTAGAAAGAACTAAGAGAAGGAAAATGGAAAAGGTGGAGATGAGACACAGTAACAGTAGAAAGTGGTAAGATTTGTCTATCCCAGAACACCGGCCTTTCATGTGGATCAGTAACATTCCTCACTGATAAAATTCAGTAAAAGCACACACACAAAAAAAGAAGGGCCTGTTCTGAACTGTTTCTGCCACCCAAAAGGAATGTGAGAAAAAAACTGAAATCCAAAAGATTAAAGATAAAACAACACATTTCCCATTCACGCAGTACAATGGGAAACATAAAACATTTGACTCACACTAGGATGCTCCAGGATGCAATCGTAAAAAATAAAAGTACTCCAGGGGAGCAACAGCATTCTCAGGGCTAAGAAACTTTCTGGGTTTATTCCAGCATATTCGAACACAATGTGTTCTCTCATTGTGCTTTTCAGCTCACAAGAAAATACTTAGGCAGTGGTTCCATCATACAGTAAATCTACTTCTGGGCTCCAACTACCAAAATCCTATTGGCATCAATTATTTTCCATTCTTGTACTTACACTGTTAGCTTTCTTAGGGCACAGGTTGGTCAAGTATAGATTAGGTTTCTGAGATCATATGATAATTCAGTTTGAAAGAAAGCTGAGGAGGTCATCTAGGCTAGTATCCTGCTCAAAGCAGGGCTGGCGATTCGACAGGATAGGCAACATCTGCATCCTCAGCTCAGGGCTGTCTCTTCCAGAGACAGAATCTGGAAAAAGCAGATCCTGCAAGAGATAAAATTTGATTTTTGTACCTGTGTCTTCGGTAGGTGAGCTGCTTGAGTAGCAGCTGCCTGTTGTTTGCTTGAAGGCTCCACTTGCTTACCCTTCAGCTAGAAAACCTGAAGGACTCAAGGCTTTGACTGACTCATTCATTTTTTCATTATTAGAGCGACATTCTCCACCCTGCCAAAGTAATTCTTTCAAGTGGTTTTAGTACTGCACATGACCCAGGGTAACTTCTCAATCTGTGTGTTCCTTTCTGGACTGCGGCAGCCTTGTCTGTCCTGGGAAACAAGCAAGCGCTTAATGTATATATTTTACATATAGTAGTAATTCCTGAGGCTAGTTTCAGTTCTCTCTCAGTCTATGCATGGGGAAGAATGAAGTGTAGAGATGGGGAGAGCATCACACATCGGTACCAAAATGCCTTAGATTGGCTACACATTCCTTAACAGGGTAGAACTAAAGCAGTAAACTATGGCAGCAAATTCAAGAGAGTCAAATCAAAAGAAAAGTAACACCCACGTAGCCCAACAAGGTATCCCTAGGGAAAACGGCACAATAAATGTTACACAGGCACAAAGCTCAGAGGGAAAGCAGAGCCAGCTAAAGAACCTGTAGAATAGGCAACGGAAAAACAACATCAGGCCACCAGCAGGTAAGAGTAAGATTTGCACCATATTTAGACACACACGAAATATATACAATTTAGAGCGTGCCTGATTCAAATCCCATGTTTCTTCTTTTCAACTGGTGCTTTTTATCCCTGTGGTAAAGACACATATTGAAGTGTAAAAAAAACAGCTTGTATCTGCATTTTTTGACAGTTATTTGCCCCTCTAGGAGCACAGTGTGGTTGTAACTCAAGGAACATCACCCCACATTCTCTACTCAGGCTCCACTTAGATTTACAGAAGTGCCCAGGTTTCGACCTGCGGCAGATTGTCTAACAGGGCAATATTACATCTGTCGAGCTCTGTGCTACTATTTACCCACAGACAGAACAGATGCAAAGTCTTCATGTATTTTTCCACTTTCAAGGCCAAACAGCAAGAAGAGGAGACTCCAATAACATCGTCTTAAAAAGCTTCAAGAGAACACTTTCTGAGTTCTCTTTTTTTCCGGACAAGAGTTTTTGCAGGATGATGTCCATCAAGCAAAGACAAGTCAGGAGGTCAACTGTCTACAGCTATAGTGTGATAAATGGTGTTAATCACATCAGTACTTTCTTCTAATCCAGCTGACATTAAAGGGCTATCTAAGGTCACCACGCAACCCGGAAAGGATAGAAAGTGGCTTAAGCAAAGTTCCTTAACAAAGCCCATCCCACAGCAGAACGTCCCATGAAAGCCACATCTGAACGTTCTTCTCGCAGGTACCTGAACAGACACCAAGGTTTTAACACGCCACTCAAGGGCAATGGGGTAACATGCTACCTTTGTTATCAAATACATGCTCCTTTAATTGCATCAGATAAATGTACTGCAAAACAAAGGAACAATATCTGTGGTGCAAAGGATAAGGTATTACGGGTGGGGTTTTTTTAACCTGAGGGACAATAAAGCAGCAATACAACAAAAAAAAAGGAAACGGCCTGCTACTAATTAAGGAAACAGAAAAAAAAAAGGAAAGGTAGGCAGTTTAGATGTCTTGTATTCATCTGTCAAGTCACCAAATCTTTCAAAACTTTTCTCTTTATGATTGCCACAGCTTCACACTTCTTTTCTCTAAACAAGCACCTTCTGAAAGTTCATCACTTGAACAGGTTTTTTACAAGGCTTCTCTGATGGTGTTTTTTAACAGGACAGTCTATAGAATACAAGGTTCCCTGAACAGCATTAGTGCACAGCTAAAGTAAGCACAGAAGTACTGTAATTAAAAAAAATAATAAATTAAGAAAGTAGCCACGTACTTAAGTAAAACAACTCTGAAAGGGGAGAAGCCTGGTTTTGTCGTAACAGGAAAGACCCAGAGGTGCACAGATGACACGTGTTCTGGATGGGGAGAAAAATAGTATCCTTAGTGACCTGCACGGTGCTGTGTTTAAACTCACAAGGATCTGTAGTGTCCTCACTCATTTGGTGTTAAGTGGCTGATGAGATTGAAGCCTTTTCATTAAGCTACAGCCAAGGACAACTGTGCTCATCATTTCTCTTTGCACAATGAATAGGGAAAAGGTGTCTCTTCCAAAACTTCTCGAAGTTCCTTGAAGTCTGTACCAGTGGAATTTTCCACTTCTGCTATTTGATCTGGATGGCAAGGGATAACCGAGCTCTACTGAAATACCACAACTAGCTGGAAATGAACCTGATTTTGCCGGAGTTAGCAGACCCAGTTTCACGTGTATAGTTATCGGCTATAAATGATTACCCTCATTCATCTTCAGATCAAGTTGCCTGATTTTCTTGAAATTAATTTTTCAGTTGTAATTGCCAGTACCTAAGACACCTTTTTATTCCAAATTGAGGGCTTGGTCTGCAGTTAGTAAAAGGAAAGAGCATCATGAAGCAGCAATAAGATGGTGAGGCACCTGCCCTACGTTTATCTACTCTGACTAAACCAACATCTTGTTTGTTACAGAGTGTTATTAAAAGTGACATATCTATTCATCTGGTAAACATCCCAGAAAAACAAAAAAAATCTAAATTCACTTCTCCCAGAGAAGATCTGAGCCAGGAGTACCACACGAGGTATGAAGTTGCAAGGCACACTTCATTCTTCTTTCTCACTGCCACTCAGAGCTGCTTTAAAAGAATAAAAAAAAGGGAAACTGTTTAGAGTCCTTCCACAGAGTTGTATAAATAAAAAAATTACATTTTGATTCCCTAAAAAGCTTAGAATAAGGCATTGAGGAAAAAAAATGGCAGGACCTACAGCAAAATGCTTCCTTGTTTTCAAGCTTTGAAATACACTAAAAGGAAGGGGATTTTCATGTTTTCCACTTGAGAAATTTAAACAGCTAACTAAACAATAATAGTCAAAAAAAAGAAAAATACAGTCACAGTCAGCTTGGCACTTGCAGAGAACAACTCACTTGTGTTACTGAAGAGCCTGTCTCAGGTTAAAATGACTTGCCTCTTGAGACCTGACATCCCACTGACTATGAAGTGAGCTTAGGCTGACTAACTTAGACTTAGCCATCCAATTTAGGACAGGTAAATCTCATCTTGCCTCAGATGATCTGTGAGTTTAAATGCCCATCTGTCTCCGGCACACAGATACCACAGCACAAGCACAGAGGCTAAAATACGAAGTATTACGCTATGATTGCTTTAGCCACCACCTCCATAGAATCATTTTCTACACAGACATGAGACACTAGATCCTGTGAGGCCAACAGTCCTTCATATCCCTCTCTTGCCCTGCACATTGTCTCTATCCCACATCACTTGGCACACAGACTTTAGAGAGCTCACTGTACCTCTGTCTCAGACATTAACTTAACCAAGTTATTTCTACAGTATCACTGTATTTCCTTATTGTTTCTAGGACTTACTGTACTGGACATATGCAGAACTACTGCAAAGAAGTACTTAATATTGCAACCAAGTCAGCCATTGTTTGGGTCTGATTTGACTACTCCCTGGATGAGCTGCTTATAAAACATTCTTCGAAATGCACCTTCGGATTCAAGCGTACGCCGCGTTTCTTCATTTTTTGTTTTTCTTACAGAAAGCAGTATTTAAGGAAGCCCTGAAGCTCTGCATACCATTTCCACCACTGATTTACATTTGCTATCACAGGCGGAATGTTGTGGTTGCTCCACTTTTTGATTAACCCGTTTCCTCCTGCCATTTCATGTTTTGGGCTATGATTCTGTGTTTCCCATTTGTTCATATGCCTTTTGACTAGCTGACACAAGCCATCTTTTAAACCACTAGATTCATCTGGACTGTATTCTGGGGGAATATTTGGTTTTGTTTTGCCTCCAGCAGTACACAAGCGTTTCAGCAGCTCCCATTAGGCATCTGGAAAAAGATGCCAAGCATATAGGGCACTCTGCTCATCGTTCTTAGTCCAGACACAACGCAGTGTAAATCCATATATAACTGTACTGTAAGACCACTGAACATTTTATAAGGATCTATGCTCAATTTACCAGATTAAGATTCTCTGAGGGTTTTTGTGAGTCTCCCCACCTTTGCCAATTTGTCTTTCTGGTAAGATCTTCTCCACAAGACAGACAACCGAACATGATTCCGAGTTTTGCACAAAGGTTATAGATTCCATCTGAGTTATGACGCGTTCTTTAGAAAGAGGTCTACTCCTGATTTAAGAGCTTTCGGTTACAAAGAAATCACTACAGCTTTGTAAAATTCCAGTCGATGTAATTTTTAAGATGTCACTTCAACGTCCGTGTAATGTCCATGTCCTTAAGTCATCGTAGCTTCCCTTGAGCACATACAGTATTAAAAGCCCAATTAATAATAGAAAAGGTTTTGTAACATGCAATTGAACGGTATCTCTACTAGTAACTTGAGATTCTCACCAGGAACATAAGCCACATGCTTGCAGATGCTAATCTCATTCAAAGAACTCCCACTATTTGCTACACATATGTATAAACAGACACATCTCAATTTTTTTTCAAAATACATAGATATGTTTCAATTTTTAGCTTTAAAATACTAATATTCATTGAAATCCCTGCCATTGCCTTTTGACCCTGATCTACCTCTGAAAGTTCAGAACGCATATTAAAACCATATCCATTAAGGGGCTAAGGCAGAATGATATATTTCCTCACCGAAGTTTAAATTCACACATCGTATTTTTTTAGCAGCTCCTCCTGCCTTCATGCTCCACACCAGCACGTGTGGCTGAGCTGCGCTGAGCTTTCTCAGTACATCGGCTTATAAACTCAGCATTAAAAGGACATTGAAACGACCAAGGACAAAACACTCCCTGGAGAAATCTCATTCACTTCCAGAGACTTCCTATGAGACAAGTGTTCTAAAGTCTCTATTTCTCAGCTTACTCATCTGTCAGACATCACACTTGGCGCAACCACAGCGTAATCCGCATGATTATTTACTAAGTATTTAGAGATGGAGCCCTCTGCCAGGTTAGCATTTAGGATACCAGTCCTTCATTCTGCCACAGACTTTCAGGACGAATTTAAGTAAGTCTTGCCCTTTTTTTTGTGGCTCAGTCCTTCAGCTTTAAAATGGAAATTGTTCTCTTTATCTTCTACTAACTAGCAAGACACACAGTGATAAAGCAGCATCTCAGATGCTATACAGAGAACATTTTCTACATCCTGAAAAAGAAATAAAGCTTTCAGATCTCATTAGTCCCATTCATTATTTTACAATTATTTTGTTAACAACAAATATTGCAATGAAATACACATTTTGACATTATAAACTAAGTGAACATTTAAAGGCCACCTCAGCGTAAGAGGCAGCTGAAATTACTCTGTCCCCTGAGGACCCCCTGAATATCCTGGGATCACTTAACACTAAGAGAAGCCCTCCTGTAAAGCTTTTATAGATCATCAATTTCTAGGAGTGGTCAACTCTTCAAAATATCTCCTTGTAACTATCTACATCCCAATTCCTACTTCTGACCCCAGCAGAAGCAGCAGGGAAAGGCTGTAATCTCCTAGTTCGACCTTAGACGTTTATGGCTGTGTTCACACCATATATTTGTTTTCAGAAGCAGAATCAGAACTTCTCCGCTGTTCTCCCCACAGGCTCAGGCTGTTCACCTTGTGTGGCTGTTTGCTGTGCTCTGAATGGTGCCAATCCCTGCAGTTCTTCAATTTCTTTCTCTGGTCCAGTAAATGAAGTTTCTTACAAAGCTTTGTAAATTAGAGTTCTGGTGCCATACGTGTGTAGTATTACAGGCTGTTATATTTTTTAAAATGTAGCTTAAGACAGTAGATTCCTGTCCTGAGAATGGGAGTCCTCTGGATGAGCGATGTAGCTTGAAGCCTACGGGAGAAGTGAATCAGCTCTGGCAAATTTAGCCTCAGAAAAAAACACTGCTCAAGCCTCTTGAACTCTATTTTAAGCAGATTTAGGCCTTAACAAGCATTTTCTTGCAGTGTTGTTTGAGCAATGTTGTTGTTGTTATAGAAACTTGTAGATATTTATTGCTGGTTTTGACATATTTGCAGTTTCCCAGTTACAGGATTGCATGTTGCAGCTGCACACAGCAGAGTTTGTAAATTTTCAGTTACTAATAGCTCGAATTATAAGAAATTCCCACTTGTCCTTATTTTCTACTTTTTCCCCACGGCCGTTGATGGCCTAAGTGAAAAGTGTAAATACTGAAAATCAGTTTTAAAGCTTTATGCACTGAAGTCTGACCAGTGCATAAAGACTACACGGTTTATCACCGAAGTCCTGGAGCACAGCTGCCACCTCCTGCTAACACAGCGGGGTCATGGGGGACTCAAGCTGACTGATGGGATCGTAGGGACACCATCAGTCACCTCTGAAGTCTCCCAGCCAACTTCCCTAGTTCTCCCAACTTTCAGTTATCAGGGGGTCTCTCTTGCTCCTTTGGCAAATGTGGCGGTGCAGCCCCTCTGGGCCACGTGGCGATGTCAGAACCAGCCAACACGCTGTGGTCTTGTTTTGGGTACAAACACAGTGAGCTTGGACATCTGATACTTTCTTGTCCTGGCTATGGTATAGCGAGTTAGTTAACAGTTAGCGGACCCGAAACTCCTGCTGCCTGGATCGTAGTCTGCTCTGGAAGGAGCCAAGTACAGAAAAGAACAATGACCAAAGTCAATCCTCTTGCACTCTCCTGAATAATGATCCTAAGAGAGATTCTAACCAAGCGTGATGGGTGTGACCAAGAGGGCGTAACCTGCGTGACCAGAGTGGTGGTGATTTGGCACAGGCTCCAGAGGAGATAAAGGCCTGAGCCACAGCCAGGCAAAGAGCTCCTCTAGCTTCAGTCTCTTCTCAACACCCACAATGGAGCACAGTGATACGGAGAATATTGATACAGCTGAGCTTCGATTAGCAAAGAAGTAACAGGTGGCTTTTCCAAAATTCACTTATCAAGGAACAGAGACAGTTGTGGGTACAGAGTCTCATGGCCACCTTTCCCTCACATGTGATTTGACTATGAGCCAACCACTTTATCCCATAAAAAGGACTGGAATTGCAGTGGGCTGTGACTCAGCATCTCCCCCGGAGCAGGGACACCTCTCTGGCCAGACTCTGATCCCCTGCATGTAAAAGCTGATGAAGGGAGACAAGAGTTATTCGCTGTAAATGGATTTTGTAAAATTCTAAAGAGCATTTGGTACCAAGAATTTACTATAATATGCCAAAAAGGAAACAACCATAGGTTAATCTCTACATCTTTATATATCTAGGTGTGTCCTCCTCAGAGGACTTTGCTGAATCCTTATCTAAATCCCTGTATAGATGACAACAAGTTATTAATTATTGACTGATTAAGCATTGCTATATAATCATTATTTATAGTAATAGCATTAATGAATTTTAAACTACTACTACTTTAAAGTTACATAGGACCCCTAAAGTCCTATTAAACTCAATACCACTGAAATGTCTATAGCAATGGTAAGCTATGGAGCGCACTTTGCTCTTGAACTTTGTTAAGTTGTGCTTTCACAAATTCATATTAAAATCACTGTTGCTAATCTCTCTGATAGTGATTCTTTAAGCGACTTCAAACACTCCTCTGTCACATTCATCAGGGTTTTACCACAGCATTTGTCTATCAAACTTTGACTGTTACCTGTGGAGAGTCAAATTCTTCTCCCAACTACGCTCCCTAAAGTCAAAGCCATCCTGGATTTGAAATGGAGAGCACATCTGCAGAATGTCTCCATTTGGTTTTCGGTGATGACAACACAGAAAAGGGAAAGATCAGGTATGAATTAATCAAAAGGAATCACTCAGGAATTAATCAAAAGCATAAGGTATCTTCTTGATAGTTATTCAAAGGCTTAAAGCCATTCCTGAGCAATTTATCTGCAATCATTTAGGTGATTACATTTTTGGCCCTCTTTGGTTGTCATTCATCTATGTACTTAACAGCATGTTACTGATTAAAGGAGTCTATTCTATCATACATGACTCCTTAGTGAGCTTATCTTCATGAAACAGAAACTTTTTCTAGAGATAACAACCGCCATAAGAAAATGTTGTAGCACTGATGGTTTTGGTTTATTCCCTTGGGCATGATGAACACTGAACTTGTTGATTGCCACTGCATGCACTGTGTGGAAAAAAGAATGCAAAAGGAATTTTGACTGAGAGCCTAGAACCGAAGCCACAAGTCACGTGGCCTTGAACATGCAAAGTGAGGACATGCTTGAAGAAAATCAAATCCATTACTGTTCATACAGCAATAGCTCCAATCAGAATTAGAGTCCTGAAAGGATGAGGCCTCAAGCTCTGAGGCAGAAAAACCTCCAGGTATTTGAAACTCAAGAAGAGCTCTTGAAAGCTGTAATGATTTTTTTGTCTGGCATTTTAAGGTGCCGATATGCCTTTTGGACTCTAACTCATTCTTCTGCCAAAGGCTACCTTCAGGACTATTTGTCCTGCACTACCGTAAGGCAGCTTACAACAGCACAAAGGACCAGTTCTCATGTACAAATTGCTCCAGACCAATCCAGATGGAGGAGCCTTGCAAGAGACAGCTCTGTCCCTTAACAAGGACAAGAGACTTGGGATTCACAGGCTCTTAAAAAGCTGTGGCTAATACCGCTGTTTTGCTTTCTTTTTCAGAGCGTAATGGTGTGGGAGACAATGCTGCTGAAGAATCATGGTCATTCCTTTTTTTAATAAGTCCTGCTTGACCGAGGCAAGACCAGCTGTTTCAGGATAAACCAGGAGCAAACATAAGTTGTTCTGTGCGAAGCTTTTAAGAATACTTTAGTTGTTGTTTCACAGCAGTCCAACCAGCATATTTTATCAACCTTCATTTGAGTGAGATAGCTTAAATTTTTCCTTATCCTGCCTAGAAGGCATAAACAGGCATGGAAAACCCAAATCTCTGTCCTGGCTCAAGAGGAAAGCTCCAACTTGGCCCATACTTACTGCTTCAGTTTGTTGTTTACCTCCTCCAGCATCCCAGAAGAGTTTGGCTGGTAGCCTGGCCATTTATGGACCCATCAGCTATGTCCTCACACAGCTCTCCAATCTTTTTTAGCTTCATGCAGCACCCTCTCACCCTCCTCCTACAAACTGTGCGCAAAAGGAAGCTACCACAAGATACTGAGCTGGTAGAACTACCACGGCAATGTTTACTTTTCCTCTTGTCAGGGATATCTCTGCAAGTAAAGAGCGCTCTTTACGCATTCACAGCTTCTAGAGGTATAATAGTTTACATAATTGGATACTCCAATACTTTTTATAGATGTTGACAGAAAGATTCTTCCCTTTACAGTAATATATATAATTGAGCACTTCTGGATTCCGCTACAGAAACATGGATGGGTGCCGACACCCATTTTTCATGATTTGTCTTCATTCCAAAATGCATCTGTGGCTGAGCCTGGCCCTATAGGATTGACAGAACAAAGATGATACTGGCCGCTCCTCGGCAGCCAGGGTAGACCAGGACAAATCACATGAAGCATCTTGCCATTTCGCTACAATTAAAACTTATTGGAACCAGAACCGGCACCGTATTAACAAATTCAAATCTCTACTGTTGTGGTATTGGAACAGACCACTTCCAGAAGAGGAAATGGGAAGGCAGCCATCAACCTCAAGAAGACAGGGGAAGAAAAGAGTTTTCTGGAGAATCCTAATGAGGACATGGAAACAGTGCTCTATCACAAGACCACCTGCCAATAGACCAAAAAAAAAAAAAAAAAAAAGACGGTAAGAGAAAAGGAGAAGAAAGTTTCAGAAGCCTCCCCACCAGACCTCAAACATCCTTTCTTTTCTTAAACTAAGTGCAAGTGATGATTTTTCACAGTGGAAAATGAATTTTTTCCTTCCCCACAAACATATAGCATGAATCGGTTAGTGACACTTCTTATTAACGCTCTTTTATGGATACTTTGCAAAGGGATAGTGAGAAAGGAATGACACACGCTGCAGACATGAATGGTGCATGTGTTAGAAATAGCTAAGAAAGGTAGGATAGCTATAAACAACCTAACTGCTGAATTATATAACTACTTAAAGCCATTCGAAACCCAATTATTGATCATTTATGAAATCTCAAGGTATGTTTACATTGGAAACTTTCATTAATATAGCTATATAGTTCCTATGGCTACAGCGACCAAAATTAGTCCTCTTAAAATTAGAAGGTAGGGAAGAAGAGGTGGAGAATCACTCCACAAAGTACCCACAATGCATGACATGAGCAAACAGCCACTCTGAGAGCTACTACCTTTCCAACATTAAGTAGAAAACAACACGTATCGAAACAGAGGAAAAGGGACAACAGCTAATCCATACGGTCTGCTGGAAAATCTTAAGACCTGAGTGTTGGCAGGCTGTCAAGGGGAGAGAAGGGAGGAAGGGGAAGGGGCAAATTCCTGAGCTGAGAAGCTTTCTAATAGGAAAACCCCACAACCTCCCATAGAAAGCTTCACCTCGGGAACAAAAAGCCAGTTGTGTGTCCCACAACTTAGTAGCATGGGGTGAGAGGCTGTGTCTTAGCTAACAGGTCCCAGGCATGCTAAGATTTAAAGATAATCACCAACAGCTTGAGGTGCACCTGGATGAGAACAGGAAACTCATGCAGAAACTGGAGCACGAGCATTATCATCTCTCAGAAGCTCACCTCGCAGATGGGAGTACTCTATAATAGCTGTAAATTCCTCAAAGATTGGCTTTAATTAGAGCCTAACCTTGCCATGGGAGGGAGGCAGGGCCATTACACACCCTGCAGGAGCAATCCCAGTCTCCTGCCTAGCTGTGGATGACGAAAGGCACTATTGCTTACTGCTGCTGCTCTGGACTGCAAGGGCAGCGACAGACTTGCAAGAAAGCCAAGGCTGCAAAACTTCATCATGGTGAGAAGAATGATTACGACATAAGAAGGTTGAGAATTCCTACAGTCAGCCTGAGCTGGCCTACCCTAATTCCTTTCTGGCAAATCACCACAGGCATTTAAACTCTTTCCTCACTCATGGTCACAGGATTTTATCATGCAATAGAAAGATTAAAGTAATGCAAGAGCCACATCTTATGGACACTTAGGTTACATTTGTACTAAAAAAACCCCTCAAGTGCAAAGCCCACATAGGAAAGGTAACGCCCTCCAGCAGACACCTTCTCCAAAAGACAGCCGTGGAAGCATCCAAAAGCATCCCCTTAGCTCACCTCAACTCATCAGTATGGAGACAGTCAGTGATGCTGTCCTATTCCACTCGTACCTCTCCACAGATAGTAGTTGTTTTGTTACTATTGAGTAACCATAGAGTATATGAAGTGGTTTCTCAGTCTGCACTTTTGAAGCCCAAGGAATACAAAAGTAAGAGATTTAGGAATAAAACCAAAACTAAACACCAACTTTTGTGCATTTCAAGTTCATTCTTCAACTCAGAACTTGCCAACTCGAGCCCAGTCCTGTCCTCTCCGAGATGCTAAGTCAGCTTCAATTCCCATTAGGGATGAGTCACACCCCAGCTCTACACATTCCTCCAAATGCCAAGCGAAAATGTGTCACTGTTGCTTTATCCATGTTGAACCACAGACAATTCATTCTCAGCTAGATCCTTATCTGGTCACAAAGTAATGGCCAAATTCAACTGCGGGCACATAAAGTTGATTTAGTATAACTGTGAGACCATAATTTAATTCAGGGAAAATATTAAAAGAGTGAAGAATTTCTCTCATGAAAAGAAGATAAAAATCAAAGTGCTAGTTTAATGACAGTGCAGTTTAAAGCCTTTCTCGGAGTTTCCTGGAAAGTCCACATGAAAAAACAAAACAAAAACCACAAAAAAATAAACAGGAAGAGGAGCAGCATGAGAACTGGGAAAGGAGACTCTCTAGAACAGCTGAGTGGTTGCCCAACTATAATGTGTATTTGAACATATAGAACTCTTTGTCTACTTCTCCCACATACAGAATATGTGTAAACAAAAATAAGAGCTCCAGGTACATTACGGACACAAACAGCATAACATGAGTGAAAGAACAATAAAATGAGATGGGAAGTTAGTGACTCAATGTGGGTCTGATCCAGAACCGACTCGCTAACATGGAAACTGCCCCCCAGTTACCATTAGTAGGGCTGGAAATGGATCTTCCTGATCGACAACACAAAGACCATTCCGTCCTTTTACTCACCATTTGCATTACGATGGCACAATGAGATAGCTGAGCCCTAGACATATGTTCACCTCTGCTCCAGGGATGATTGTCTCCAGAAGAAGGATGAAGCAGATGACTGTGGGGATAAGTTCTTAAACTTCTGCAGTCCGATCAGTCACCCTGAATTACTCCAGCCTATTTAGATGACATGACCACTTTGGTTTCTCTCAGAAACTCACCATTTGTTCTTTCTTCTTACTATCTTCCAGTAGAAAGCAACTCATTTTACATTAAAGATGTACAGAATTGCTCCGTGCGTGGGAAATGAGTTGGAACTCAACATCTTTGGATGAATGCAGGAGGGAGAAGAAAATCTTTGCACTTAGTCTATTACAACGTAAAAAACCTGAAGAAAATGTGCATGTCTGAAAAAAAAAAGATAAAAGTACAAATACACTTCAGAGAAAATGGAAACAGACAAAAATGCACATACTCAGAGAGAGGTGCTTCGAGCACTCTGCTGAGGTTTTACCCTGCAAATCAAAACTTATCCAGAGTATTTGTGGTTCCTTTCTCTGCCCTGTAATAGCATCTTAGGGATCACAAGACCCATGGCTGCATTTGAACTAATGAGGGAAAATGCTGGAAAAAATGCAAGTTTTCTTGCTTTAGACATTTCCAAACACAAACCTTTTACGATTGTAACCAGTGACCGCTCTAAGATGTGTTTTCCAGTAAGAACGTGTCCTCACTCTATAGACAGAACTGTTACGGAAAAAACAATACAATGGTTCCAATATAAAATGTATCATTTTAAATGTATGCACAGATCCATTTCCATTTATTTTATCATTTCAAACTGTTTTAAGTTGTCTGAGGCACGCTAAAGAGAGAAGCACCGAAGGCATCTGTGCTGTATATCGCTGCCATCTAGTGGAACTACCTTTGGGATAGTTGGAGAATGGGAGTCCAGTCTCACCGGAACGGTAATGCTCTGGGGTTAGACTCTTTATTTCATTTTTAGCAGAACGTTAAAGATTATTTCAGTTCACAGCTTCTACTGTGCTGTACAGGTCTTCAAAATAAAGAAGAAATGTCAGTTAATGTAGTCATATATGTGTGATCATCTCACAGTAATTAGGTATTTATTCACTTTGCATAACTCCTATACTGATAAATTACCCATAGGAGAATGGTCTTTTTTTCTGGTTTTGAGAGGATTTTTTTCTGTGAAGGCAAAGTTACATGCATTAGAAAATCAGCAGCATTATTACAACATAATTAACAGCCGCAGACTTCATTACTTGCCTACAATATTTGCATTAAATGAGCTTCAATGACAGAAAAGCTGTGATTACAGTCACTGCTGTTTCTTTCAGTTGCTTATGATAAGCTTTCCATGAGGACTTGATTAGGAAAAGCTTCTGACAGTGACAATGATTTTGGAAATGGAAGGAACGTGCCACGATATTATTACGAGGGGCTCTGCCTGAGCTGCAGAGGAGAGGTCACATTCATGCCATGAAAGACGGCGCTGGCACCACCGGCCTGCTCTGAGCGTCCGCGCTACATCAGCCAACTCAGCCCTCTCTGTCCTAAAACTGACAGCGTAGGTCTGAATAAATTTGAGAGAAAACAGTATTTCAGAGACAGCTTAGACAAGTGAAAAGGTAGAAGTTGGGAGAAGGAGTAGAATCTGAGACGCGGGCTGATAACATATAAGAGCAATAAAAGTTATAGCCATAGCCTAATACCACAGCCCAGACTGTATCTTCATTTCTTTTATGCTCTAGACTTCTGGGAGGTATTACACAGTCCCCTATATGGCTGAAAGTAATTTACAAGCCCATGTCAAGGGCCAAAAATCGAGTAAACCTATATCAGACAGAGTGTTCCTAACAGGGAACCTCATAAAGGTATATTGAAAAAAAAAAAAAAAAGAAGAAAAAACCTCATTCAGCATATTACAAAGCCCATTCTCTAAGGAGGTCATTGAAGTCAAATAAATTTCATAGGTCTTTCCTATGCAATAATTTAGGTGCAGTTAATATGCCCCAGAATACCAATAACAGTTAGATGCAGAGTCATTTATTAACATTTTATCAATAGGATCTTTATGAGATACAGGCGCTTTCTTCAAGATCCACTTCATGCCAACAACTCAGAACATCAACGGCGTTCAAAAACCCACCTCGGTGCAATCGTGCATTTCAGACAGCTGAATGAGCAATATGAAGTGAGCAAATGTCTTCAGAAGATACTCAACCCTCTGCCTCCAGCTCAAGCCAAAACTAACTTCAGACTGGCTGGGAGAAGGAAAAGGCTGTCTTACCCCAACCATGAGAGGTTTTCACATGAAGTATGATAGCATCGTGTTTCTTTTGAATAGTAACTCAGTTCAGCTTAATGCTTGTTTCTTCCTTGCCTGGGGTTCATCATGTCAGTAAAACAATGATGGTTTTTGTTCTGCATACCCTGGACCCAACAGAGCTCTCTGATACTTCACTATAAAGGATGCAAGGAGATCAAGGATTAGTTTAGTAAAACACGTAATTGGTCAATTGACTATACCCCCTTTCTATAACATGGATTTTACTACTATTTCAACTGGGGTGGTTTTTCAATGAACTTGAGATAATATTATTTGAGTAGACAAGAGAAAAATACTGCCACACAAGTCAAGCTCACTTGTTGAAAAATCTTCACTCGTGGCAGTGGTGCATGAAAGTTTACTCATATCATCAGCTGATGAGTGCTCCATTGTTCCAGGCTTGGAAAGATTCTGGAAGTTTCTTTCAGAGGTCCATCCACACAACAAATATTTGGAGCAGCCATACTAGGGAATGCTGCCGATCCTACCACTTCAAATAATCAGCTGAGAAAAATGACTTTCAGAGATCACACAGATCATGGAGAATTCTGTTTCAAAAGCCAATAATGTGATCGAACCACACGGACAAAATGTTTGAGCACATCAAACAAGATGTGGCTCGGAGATCTAAACTGCCACTCTTGTTACACTAAACATTCAAGATTTCTCAGTTTTCATTTCTAAGTGTTAAAACAGTTTTCTCAGTGTTTAGAAATGTTACAAATACATCAGATTTTAAGTAATACCTTTTAGTTATATGCAGCACTCTCCTTATAAAAACACCACGTCCAACCTGTCCCTTCAACGATTTCAAGTGAGCTGCTACATCTTGTTTCCTCCAAACTACGATCATCCTCCACCCTCGCCCCCCACACATTAGGAGCCAGATACGGATTGCAAATATGGGGCATAATGGGCATTAAATGAAGACCTCCCAGCTGTCTCCTGACAGTTTCATTGCATAATGATGACCTTTGCACAACATAAAAAAAAAACAACAAAACTATACAATTCTGGACTGCAGATTAAAAAAAAATTGAAAGAAAAAGTCCTATGATATATTTGGGGGAGCACGGTGGGGTCTTCCCTTATTTGCTTATGTGAATGGCCCTGATGCTTCCTAAAGGCATAATATTTGATTTCTTAATAATCAGTCTTGCCTTCCTTCTTGCTGAAAAGTGATAGTTCACTTGGAAAGCAGAGATTTATACTGCAGACTCTTCATTTAAACCTTATGTAAAGAAATAAAATCTTTATGTCCACACATATTTGAGCTCCTACCTTCATGCATTTATAGCGTGTTACATTTCCCAGCTTTCCCATATTTAATGTTTTACAGCCGGTTCTCCAGATTCAGGTAGTAAAAGGCTTCTAGGCCAGAAAGCAGGCAGCAGCTCACTGTTTTAATTAGAAATGGACCAACATGCAACTCTCCAAACTGCTCAGTTGTACAGAGGTACCAGCGAAACCCCTCACTAGAAGAGCAGCCATGTGATCTACGACCTGTACCAAAATATTTTAGAGATTCTAAAATCCTTTAAACGAATCCTTGCTGGGCCACATGTTGTCTCATCAGTATTCAGAAATACCACCATAGGGGAAAAAAAAAAGGAACAAGAAAGAGAAAGAACCATATCCTAAACAAAAAAAAAGGTCAGGATAAGGAGAAATAACTATTTCTTCCTTTTAAAAAGGCTTCACTCCCATCCCCTCAGATCTGTGTCTCCTAGTCATGACGCGTGACATTTTCTGTGGGTGGCAGCACAGGCGTATCGCTATTTCAGCTTGCAGCTGACAAGCATTTGCCCATGCATTTGGAAGAAGAATCTGTTCATAAGAGAGAGTTGTCAAAAAGAACCGATTAACAATATTTCACAGGTTGCAAAGTCTGACCGCTGCTTTACATCCTTCCCCTTTTCACTCCCCACGCGTTCCACCCTCTTTTATTTTTCCCTGTTTCACGCTCGTTTCCTAGAGGGCAAAACTGGAGACAGGAAAATATCATCAGTTGGGGACCTCAAAATAATCACACTGTACCTTTCCCTTCCTCAGAAGGAGGGCTCAATATCACTGTGCAACATAGTCTGGATGTTTGTTTAATCCAGAAGTGCCATCTGTCCCAAAACAACCTGCAAGGTCTATCCCACAGGTACCTGAGAGGAAATTATGATGGTACTTCCCGCATTACTGGTCATATGGCAGGAATGTCCTCCAACATGTACACATCATGGCTCACCAGATGACTGGCTTGCAGGTCACCCAGCACCCCGCACTGCACACTCTCAAGAAAAACTGGGAAAGTGGGCACCACAACCTGGGTCTTGACCATGAGTTAATGGCTCAGAAAGCAGGTAGCCAGGAGCTGACAGAAGATGTATGAATCATTTTGAGAAGCTCTGTCTGGCCCACAGCCTACAGACTACTCCTCAACATACTTTAGTAAAGTTTTCATTTAGTCATTCCATGCGGATCATGCTTTCCAAACCTGTTATATCTGTTGCTATCCTCACAGCTCTCTCTCAATCTCTCATTTATTCCTTTTTTCTTTTTTTTTTTTTTAAATGACACCATTAAAACATGGTGCCCCAAACCGTGGATGCAACACTACTGCTGATGCTTCACAAGTACTCAGCCGACCTTGGAAATTCCTGTTCACAAGTTATTCTTTCAAATACTTCTTAGGACAAGGTTCCTCCCCTCCAATGACAATTCTGACTACTGCTCTGTCTGTGGTTCCCACATTTTCCTCAGTGCTACTGCTCACCAAAACATCACACATGCTTATGCAGCAGGTTTATGCATTTAACTACATTTCTCATGTAAACTCCTCAAAAGTTTGGACATAAAAATCAAGCATAAAGGTGGGATTTTTATGTCCAAACTTATAGCCAAGATTCCAGGTGTGACTAGTGACAGTGGTTGTCTCTTCACAGTGCATCTTGCAATCCTAAACTTTTGCTACGCCAGGCAGGGGACAGGTAGAGAACAGGAAGCTTCATTCCCTAACCCTTCATCCAAGGCTCCTTTATAATAGAAATCAGGGGATACAGACCATCAGGAAAAAGAGTCCCAACATCCAATTAGAATACAGACCCATTGTCCTCCAGGAAGTGGGGTGCTTCGTGGACCCCCATTTTAAATATTACCAGTCAGGGTACACATCAATGTTATCAGTAGAACCATCTGGAACTTCCAACTTACCACCCAGAATCTTGTTTCAGTTAAAAGTGCTTTCCCAAATAACACAACTAATCAAAACAAGTTAACTGGAACAATTTTAATATATCTAAATAACGCAAGCTACAGTGCAGAGAACCTCAGCAGCGCTACACATTGACTTCCACGTGGCGCTTCAGAACACACCATCTGCAGACACACAATGTTAAATTGCAATACAGTCAAAACCACCAGCAAGATTAGAGTAACAACTGGGAAAATTTCATTTTTCCATTCCACTTCCTATCTCCTCAGCTCACCCAGAGTTTCACTTGCTGCTGTGAAACCAGCATGGAGCAAGTATTTTACAGTGAGAACAGAAAGAGGCCTGTTCAACAGACAAGAACAACCGAACCCACCAGGGTGGAAAGGACATGATGCTGCAGGCACAAACTCCCTTCCCTTCATATGCATAAAATAACATCTTGGACTAGGGTACAGCTTTATCAATGTCAGATCTAACCCTCTCATAGTGCAAAAAAATAAAAGATACAGATGCTAAAGATGAACTGCTGATTTGAAATGTACCCCTACATACATCTCTCTCAACCTTAAAAAAAAAAAACAAAACACCACCACAAAAACGTCCTATGTTTAATTTGTCTTTGCCTAAAACAAGCTCTGTTTTCTCCCCAAAATTTTGCTACCATCCAAATGCAATTACTTTCCCCAAGAACTAAGGCTAAGCTCTCAAGTCATTCTCCCTGACTCTTCAATCACACCAATTAGCCCTATATAAAATAGCAATGGCATAAACAAATATCACAGCTGAAGTGAGCCAGAGCCACAGAGCTAGAAAAGTACACGAAAAAAGGCACAATAAAATGAAAAGTTTATGGCCAAATAAACATTAATCTCACAATTTACGGCTCTTTAATCTTTCAGCATAGACTGAAGGTAAGAAGGTAAAATACTAAGAACCACCCACAGCTCAGTATCTTGAAGTCTGACTGAAATCTTTGTCCGGGTAACTCTTGGCCTGAACACTCTGGAGCCTAGCTTCTGATGGGCACAATTACATGTTATTTCCAAACAGTTATTTTGGGATGATAGAGGGATTTATCCTGTATGGACTTACTCTGATATAAATCCTTGCCTGTCATTGCAATAAAAACTCTTTGTGATGACTTTCGACCAAGCAAAGTTCTGAAAGAAGTCTTTCAGAAATACAAGCCTCCTTTCCCGTACCTTGACTCCAACAAGAGGGAATGGAGGAGAGCGGAATTGCTTTTGGTGCAGCAAACTGGCTTTGTGTACTTCGTGTATTTTGGTTTTGGATTTCTTGGCAAAACGCAAGAAACTAACTTTTCGTGTAACTGCTTATAAGTTTGGAGGCAACAACGTACCGCAGCTTGAGGCAGGTCAGCTGTAGATTTGAGCAGACTGACAGAGTGTGTAAGAGGGGCTACAACCAAACAGTTTCCTCTAAGTGAAACTCACATTGACCCCTGTACCATGAAGTTATTACAGAGGTGCAAGAAGCCGTTGAATCCGATGGCGATGCTGCCAAGGAACCACAGGGAGGAGACGGGTTCTGGCATCTTGCACTGAAAGCAGCGAGTAAGGGGTGCTCTAGTGCTCGCTCCTCTGAAGAGGGAAGCCCAGCACATGCCCCTGCTTGTCAGGCTGAGCAGTGAAACCCTTCTCCTTGAAAGCACAGATGCTCTGGGGAGTCTGACGGAAAAATCTCTCCATCAAACCAATTCCAGAGAGTTTCCAAAGAGTCCCAAACCTCAATGGTTTGTCAAAAATGATGCCTAGCCCTTGTTAAGATTTCTAGAAAGATGCAGAGAGCCAGCTGGATGTCTTTGGCAGCGATCAGTGAACCACAGCAAAAGCTTGCCGTTTTTTTTTATGGAGTATTTATATTAATATTGTCGCTGCTGTTCTCTTCCAGAAGTTCAATTTGCAGTGGTGTCTCAGTCTCAGCTAAAAAAAAAAGAAAAAAAAGAAAAACACTAACATGTAAATACGTATCATGTGATGCACTAACCCATCACATGAAACCTCTCTCCACACGACAAGATGTCTGAGATACTGCTATGTATACAAATAAAAACTGTGGGAAATTGGGATCCAGAAAAAGTGCTTATTTAGTTTACAAAATTGGAAACTTTTGTTTTTATACAGCAGAGGTTTTATTCAGGCTAATGTACCCTCAACTCAACACACAGACTTACACATATGCCCCTGTATAAATGTCTGTAACTAAGCTGCAATTACCATATTTAACTACATATGTTGGAACAACCAAAGCAATTTTTCTTTCAGAGTGCAGCCGCTGCGTGCAAAGTAAAACTAGATTCTCATAATCAAGCAATGCCAGACCTATAAAGCCAGAAAGGAAAATCACCTTCACAAACTTTTAATTCACAAACTTCTGATAAAACAAAGAATGGAAAATTGCTGTTGTGCCTGACAATGGTGCTCAACTTTGGAACACAGACCAATGACTTCAGTAAAAAGCTGGTTCTGTGGCATCGGCACACATGTGTGCCTACTGGGCGCGCACACACGCACACACGTGTGCCTACTGGGCGCGCACACAGTGCCAGCCCTATGTATAAAAATCAGAATGGCATTCAGCTCGCTGTGAGCTGCCTGTAGATACAAGAAGGCTATACATTGTTAGATCAACTACAACAATAAACTACAATGAACAGTAGCAGTGGAAGCTGCCAGGAAATTCTAATTAGAAGTACAGTTTGACCAAAAAACACCCAACAGAAACACACAAACATATTAATTTTTAAGTGAAAACAGGCTGTCTATTCTCTGGTACCTTTTACCAGCAAGTGTTTGGTTTCACAACAAACATATTTATGTTTAGAACCCACACTATGTGTTACAGGAATCCACAAAGTAACAACCTAAAGGTACTGATTCAAACCCTATTCTCACCGATTGCTGAATCTCCTCGTAGCAGCTACGCTGACAAAACCGAAAACAGTTCGGCCCCACAGTTCAAATGGAGAACCGAAGCCTCTCTCACTGAGTTTGTCACTGAGGTCCACAAAGAACAGCAGGTATCTTGGACTGAGAAACTTAACATTCATATGGAGAGGATGGTGAGATCACCGAAATCAGTGCCTCCCATGGAAATCAATGTTTTCCTTGGATTTTTGAGAAAAGCAGGACTTCTGACCATGGTCTTTACGTTCGTATGGAAAAATCTTTTAGGATTCAATAAGAGAAAATAAAATAGAAGTCCTTTAAAATTTGATATAAACTAATCCTTAGGAATAGATAATTTATTAGAACTCTAAAATAATTGCTGTAATAATCTGTAGAATTAAAACCTGAGCATCTGTTCTACATAACTCTAATTGTCGTACAGAATTGGAGAAGGGACATATCTTTCCCTGTTCATTTTTATAGGTTGGTTCATAATTCATTCAGAAAGGTTATCATTTTCTATTAACCACCACAGCACTTTTTTTTTTCATACAGGAGTCTTGTTCTTTTCTCTCTGCTAATGTCTTATTTGAGGAGAGAAACGTAGTAGTCTGCAGCCAAGTCTCCACTATTTGTTTTGGACAGTCAGTTTTGCAGCTGAGCCCATAAGGTTTCTCCATATAATTATAAAGCATGTCTGAATATTTCAGTGGTGGGTGGACAATTACAGATGTCAAAACTTTCCTTCCAGATAATAACCAAACTGCACGGACAGCAACCCTGTTATACGAACCTTCAAATTAAATACCCAACATCATATCAATTCTTCATCTGAAATACCCCGCTGGGCAGCACACATGGAAATTACCTTATGTGAAAGAAAGAGCTATTCAGCAGGGCAAGTATTAACACTATCTGGCATAAAAATCTTGTTTTGGCATAGGTTTTAGGTCAAGAAAGAACAAACAACGGCACGAGAAAACCTCCCGGTTGAATATGTTAATGCTAGTTAAAGTAAAGGTGAAAGCTCCCTCCAAGACCTTTTATTCTTCTTATAGCATATGAATTACCTTAACAAAATTAATTTTCAGACATTAACTCAAAAGCATTATCTCAAGTAGCATTAAAAAAGCATCATCTTGACTCAAAGTGTAATTTTCACTTCAATCACTTCACGTACCTACATTAGCTTTGAACCCTGTTTCCTGCTTTCTCTGGTTTTATTACAATACTACACACATTTACTTTCTGTCCATTTTTTCGCAGTGACAGTAGCTCCCTCTGCTCCATATAGACTAAAATTGATGATGGCTGTAAAAAAGTATATTGCAAAAATGCCCTTGCACGTGAGCCACAGGAAGAAGTACTGACACCTACTAAACTAAAGATTCCTGACAAAGTAAAATGCTCATGAGGTAGGATGTCTGATGCTTTCCACAATAACTTTCAGGCAGCTCCTCCAAAATGTAATCTTCCTATTAAAGCTATAAAAGTTCTGTAAACAAAAAGCAGTTTATGATTGTTTCTGTATGTACCGAGATGTGTTTAGCCTTGCTGTTTGCAAAAGAGAATTTCCTGTTTACAAGTTTATATTCTTTCCCGAATTCGGATGCAAACTTCAACAAAACCCTTCCACACGACTCCTCGTCTCATTTCAAGTGAGAAAGTATTTTGACGAGCATTTTTGCTTCAAGTTAATCATAACATTGCAACAGTTTGACCCCTTCATTTCTTAAAAAAATAAGAAGTAATAAAAGAAAAAGTATTGACAAATGAATAACAAAATTTGGCTGTTAGGACATAATATAAGGATATCAAAAACTACAGATCTGAGAAACCCCATTTAATTCAGTGAGGCAACTCTACCACATAGCTGGCCACGCGCAAACGCAGCAAACCCGAAGTCTTTGTTTGTCAGGTTTTCTCAACAGCTGTTAAGCATCACTGGCAAAAGTCTGACTTTTTGTTATATTCATAATAATCCATACATTATTTTAGACAAAAGACTCATGGAATTACACAGAGACATTAGTTTACCTTATTTGCCTGTTTCTAATATATCCAAAACGCAGTCGTTTCTTCCTACTTTCATTTACGCATATGGTCCTGGAAGAACACGCATTAGTTATGTTCTCACTACATAATCATGTAAGTTCACAGTTAAAACGTGTTCTATTCATGAACCCAAGTATTTATTTCTGTAAAGAAAAAGTGCCAAAGTCACAAGGAGATAAATAAAGACGAAGTGAACAAATACACTACGAGGAATATGATTGTGTCATCCACGTACCACTTAAAACATTGACCTGGAGCTGTTTCCGAAAGCCAGAGGAGAATTCAGTCCCCACATCATCAATTTCCAGGCTTCTGGGTTAAATTTGCCCAAATTCCCAGTTTATTTGCCTGAAAGCAGTCTAGTTCTGCTGGCTTCAGCTTAATTATTTCTGACTTACATCAGAACGAAGGATTTATTATCAGATTTACAATAACAGAGCTGTGAGACAATTGCATACCCCTGGTCACCCGTAACCTCCTTTGGTATCACGCTAGAATTTAACACTGCTGCACACATCATCCAGGTCCAAAGTCAGCATAATTCAGAAAAGTGATACACTCATTTACATGGACACCATGTCACTCGAAACATCTACCAGGTATAAAGTCTGTTATTTTGCCAGTTATGAAGCTGTAGTCTTAGAAACTTGTTTCATAAAACTTTTAAATATTACACTGACATCTGTCAAATGATGGTAAGCTTGATTTAATGTTTGTATTGTAAAGAATAAAGCAGCCGAGCCTCAGAGGCATCTCAGAACTGAAGGCACAACTGAGTCATTTGCTGTAATGCAGGAGGGTTTTTGCACCTACTGTGCTTCTTATAACGGTCCTTTACTCTGACAAGAAAATAGTTCCTTTCGTCTTTGCAAACTAATCACTTCACTAAATATTTTTATATAAAATACATCCAGTTGTGTGGGTACTAGGATAGAAGCAACAGGCACTGAGCTGAAGGCTTTATTTGTATATTGTAAGCAGAATCCAGATCTGATCTGTACTGCACTTCTGATCCTGATGAGGCAGGGAACAGAAAAGCCAGTCCAAGCACAGCAGGGCAGTATCACTTGCATCTGTCAGGACCGGGCTGACTCGTCTCACTTCTTCACATAAACAGACCTAGAACTTTAAACCTAAGGTTCACTGTCCCCTTTAATTTAAAATACTCAGTTACAGAACAGCTCTTGCCAGTAGGCTTCGACTTGCTCCACAGGATCCATAACTTCACTAAGGAATATTTAAGGGTCTGAAAATTGATTCAAATGCAGTGACTGGCTCTGGGTAGGACTGGCCACTCAATACTTAGGGAGCATAATCCCTAATCATTTACATTAGGTATTCAACAATCACGAATCTCCATTAGATCATCCACATCTCCTTCTTATGTACCTTTAGATGGGATGTGCCGAGAAGAATCTGCTGTGGGAAGCACAGTTCAAATCCCCTTTGGAGGCAAGGAGAGTCACAGCCTAAGAATGGCAGGCAGAGCAAGCCAATTTAATATCTTTTAAAATGCACACGTGTTTGGCAATCAAGTTGCACATTAACATTTTCAGGTGCAATTTCTTTTGCTTTGCAAATACCTTGGTAACTACAGTAAAAGCTCACGAGCACTTGGAATACACCACGGCCGAGCGCAGGAAGCAGAACTGTGAGAACCCGTCTTCCTGACTGAGCTAATCCTGTGGTGACGCGCTCAGAGGCCCAGAGGACGCAGCAGCAAGAGGCACCTTTGGCTGATGCTCTCTGTCGGTTTAATTGCACGGACATAAACTGAAGATCTTCATCGCTTCTCTGCAAGATACGTTCCTGCCTTCATTCCAGATGCTTGTACGTGGAATGAGCACAAACGATACTCTCCGCAAATTTTCTTTTTTCACTTGAGAGTTCATTTTGCAAGAGGCTGAAGCAGTTGAAGACGCCATTCCTAATAAATGTTTGCTATTACCAATCAAGTCGCTCTTTCTCTAAGATGTGGTAGCTGACTTCTATGAGCGCTCTTATCCCATTCCACTCCAGGGTACCATAGACTGCTTTAAACCACATGATTTGAGCAGTGAAAACACTCTTTCACCCACCTACAACTCATCATGGTGTTAACAAGGTCGAACAGGTCAAAACCTGCGCCCAGGTGGCACGGAAGGCCAATGGGATCTTGGCTCGTATCAGGAATAGGGTAGCCAGCAGGACNTCCAGCCTCAACAATTCTGTGATTTTGTGAAAACCTAGCTTACATATAATCAATCAGGATTTAGAAAACAGACATGAAACTGTCACTCCTCAAAGAGCCGATCTAATAGATACACTTCAGTTGTAAACATATAAATTCCCATATCTATTCATGAGGAGAAAGCTCCTTGCAAAGCTTAGCTATAACAACTCCTTTGCTTTAGACTGAGCTGCACTTTCATGCAAGAAACTAATTGTCTGAGCAGTTACAACGTGGGAGACTCAAGTCGTTCTCTTTTACAATTGTCATCACCCATGAGAATGATCTAACCGCCAGACTCCAGAAAGGGCGTTCTTCAGCCTTTTCATTGAATAGCTGCCATGTTTTCCTGTAAAATATGAGACTCATTGGTCCAGGAAAAAAAAAAGCATACAAAGGACTATGTTTCTAAAGTCTAATAGTTAGTCTAATAGTTATGTCACTTAGTAAGAAAGGGACAGCCTGAGTTTCAGTTCCAAGACTTTGCCTGTATGTTACATAACCGCATAAAACACATAAACACTACCTAATTCTTTCCACTACTTTTCCTTTAAAAGAATAGAAAGATCTCTGTTTAGTTCTTTGAGAGAAAAGGTATTTTCAGAAACACTCACTGGATATGCACCTCCTCCAGTCATCAGGCTTCTTCCTGAGCAAGGTACCTAAATCTCAGCAGGTAATTAGAACTGGACACAGTCTTCTGTACTTCTGCCTTCAACACCTATTAACTGTCTTGAAGCATCTCCTCACTCAACGCGTTCCCCTTCTGAGACACCTCCTTCCCTGCAAGTCACCCCTAGGACACCACAGCACTCCACATTCGAAATCTGGACTCCCCTTTACAACCAAACACTAAAAAAGTTGCAATCCTCATCTCTACAGATCTCTGCTATTCAAGAAAGAAGTATTTTGTACTCTTGAGCAATAAACCAAACATGAGCACTGTTGAGAAGCCAGGCTCTGAAAGCCTACTTTCCTCTAGATTCGCATCTTCTGTCTTTTTCTCCTGCCTCTTGGTCCCTGTGGCTTCCCAACTCTTCCCATCAGTACTTCCAGAGATCTGATCAGAGGAGCAAGTAGCAGTTGCGCATCATTGTGGCTGTGCTGGTCTGCCAGGTAACAGGATATACTTGTGTTAGAACTGCTTCCACTAAGAGAAAACAGGCTTTTCTGCCCCCAGTTGGTGGAAGCATTCATTTGGAACCCTCACCCTTTCCAGCTACTGTTTGTGACTGTACATTCAGCAACGTAAGACCTCTAAACCATTAACTCTTGACAAATTTAACTGAATTAACCAGCAGATTCAAAGGTGACTGTAAAGTAATGCATAGATCTAAATATTGACAGAGATTTTAACCTCTAGAGAATCAGGCTTAATATTTAATAAGGAGGTTAGGTTAGAGGAAGAGAGGAATATGAATTAAGCAAATATCTGGACATTCCTAAAGACTAGATTCACCCAGCATTTACACTGTAACCCTCTTGAGCACACGCTCAAGAAACCATCAACTCAACAGCCAGGTCTCCTCAGAGACTATGCCTATGTTAGTAAACTAAACAGGGCCAGGGAATGAGCCCAAGCCCTGACACATCGTCCAGGCTGCTAAAAATCTCCACAGTGCTACGTGACATCACTTTGGTCTAAGCACCCAAGCACTCGGCAAGTCAACACTCAGGCATGAGCCTGAACAAGGAACACTTTCCCAGGGGTATCTCAGATGCAGTCACTCTCTTTTGTTAGGGTGACTTGAGCTGTACTGGCCCAGCCTGGGCCAGTTGGCTTCAGGAGCAAAAAAACAATCCCTGAAACTTTATATTTACTACATAGAAGCAGCCAGAGAAACCAAGACAACACCGCGTGCTAATGTTGGCCCAGCTTCTTGCATGTGCAGCATGGATGGATAACTCATAGGGAGACCATAGCTCTGGCCACCACCAGAGCCCTCTGGCTCTCCAGGCAAGCTGCTCTGAGTCTGCGTTGCCGTGTGGACAGACAGCATTCCAGTTCCAGGAACTCAATGTTCCCAAATCCTGAGCTGATGTGCTCACAGTAAAACATCTCTCCTAGACAATGATCTAATGTTTTTCCATAATGCAGGCACTGCTAAATCAATTTTTAAATTTTTTTTTCAATCCTTCTGTGAAAAAGTGGAATTCAAACAAAGACTGAAGTCAACATTAATAGGGTCCCATAAACTGCAATTCCTGTGGCATACAGGAGTTAAAGTTTAATCAATGACCAGGGACTTCAGTCATGAACTGGAGGGTAGGAGTAAGAACAGGAGTTAGTCAGAGACCCTTAGCCCCTCCTGCCACATTTCACATACTGCACAGAGCTGGCAAAATATAAACACACACGTACCCAAATATTTCTATAAATATCAATGCGTGCACATATTCATGTATTAAAGTGTAGACACAAGAGGTGTACTTGTATTTATCCGGTTTCTTAAATATATGCCGAGTATAAATCTCTAAGTATATATATGAGTATTTATTTAATTTGTTTAGACATATGTTCTTAAGAACAAACATAGTATAGAAAAAATACATTAAATACTGGTTGGGGAGCAATTAATAAACACACCTGGAACTATTGTGACAAAAGGATGAAACTGGAGCAGTGATGTGCTAGAGAAGGACCTCTAAGTGGTGTGCTTCCCTGTACCACACACATGTACGTGCAGGCACACAAACTCCCACCAAAGCCAACGTGCGCTTTGGGCAGACTTCGATCCAGAAGTACCGCTTCACGAGCATTTCAAAAATAAAGCATGCTTTGGGTCATTTCCATGAGTGGCAGAATAATCACTCTAGCTAGCATGATGAATTCTGTTCTAATTCCTCCCAGATTTTTACAAAAAAACCCTTTCACATACACTAAGTAGTAGAACATAAGGTCAGGTGATCACTTTCTCCAGCACCAAATCACGCATTTGGAAATTAAAAGAATACACCATATTTGAAGGCCTGCCAGCTTTGCTCAACAGTAATAATTTTTCAGAACTGACTTTTTCTTCAGGCTTCAAGCTGCTGCTCCTGATGTACTTCATCTTTTACACAGATGAATTCAGGAGAATACTGATTTTCTGGAAGTCTCCACCTCTGAACTCTATCTAGCCTGATACCAGCTTAGAATTGAAAACACGTCCCTCTTGTTGCTCACACAGTTTTGTACTCAGTAGCACACTTGCTAGAAGGACACTGAAACCAATGCCCTTCAAGTCAGGGTCTAGGCTTTAAAAGTCAGGTCCACTCACTCCCTCCTGCTATAAAGTCTATTCTCACACACCCTGGGCTCCAATCGTCACACACAGAGCGGTGTTGGTGTTAGAAGTTTGAACACGAATGGTTAATTCTGTCACTGACATTAAAGTTCTTACCCAGACCATCACACCGCAGTTTCACGAGCCTGACTTTTAATTCTCCATTATATAGCTCCACTGACTTTTAGCCTCAAACGCAAGACATTTCCAAATATCCTCTTATTTAATTATCATTGACTGGTAACAGCAAATTATTCCTACAAATATTTTCCCAGACACTTTATCAACAAACTCCTCAGTCAGTGCTGACAATTTCTGCAAGAAAGATGAAATCTCCTGTTTCCTGTAACTCTGTGTTTACAAACTTTTGAAATACATCCTAACTGCCCCTTTCCAGTCTCTACAATAAGGCAATAAGCTAAAGAGTGAGGTTCCTTCGGAAATCAAGTAATTCAGAAGTATGGCACTGTGATCATGAATATGCAACGTACTGAAAACAAAATAAACAGGACCATATTCCTGTCTAAGAATAAAAAGACATAGAACAAAACCTCACAACCATCTTGAAATAAACCTGATGGTAGCTGAGTCTATAGAATTTCATTTTCTAACAAGCAGAGTATTTTTATTTGAGACTGTTAAGAAGAAAATTGTAAAGCTGGAGGAGAAGCAGCTGGGTATTTCAAAAAGGAAGGAGAAGGCTTATAAATTAACTCGTTGGCACAGTCCTAACTATAGTATCACGAACAGTGCTGTTATAATATTATTGCTGTAGGTTAATGTGATCCTTTATACAGCCTTTTTTTCTTCCACAGTAGCCCATTTTCAAGAAGTAAAATGGTTTCATTTGAATTGCAAATCCCAACACATATATAGTTTTATTCTTTTGGAGCAGGATGAGTGACAGTGGTATATTAGAGTTAACAAACCTTACCCACTTTTAAATACATTTCTGGTATTGAAAGCTAACAGAGCTGAAAACTGAATGGGTAAAGGCTCTGCTCTGGCATTCATTCCTTTATTGGAGCCCTGAAAGGACCGTATGGAGGGATCTTGATAGAAATTTCATGTCGCTGCTAAATAGAACTCAGTCCAAGGTAGAAAAATAAAAGGATAGGTCTGCCGCCTTTTATAACTTTTCAATCCTGGAGGCCAGTGCTTTCAACGCTGAAACTGGGGGCTGTTCAGCCTCTTTGATTCAACTGGTCCCTCAGATTAATGGACTACAGGCCTCACAAAATTGCTGAACCAAAGTTTTTTAAAAGATTCTGTGCCTCCTGTAAACAAATCCATTAGTGCGGGTGGCAGTGACAGAAGATAAAAAAAAGTTACAGGAAAAAGCACAGTGTGAATTAGAGAATAGTCTCCTTTCAACGGTCTCGCACTTGCAAAGCCATTTTTAAGTCTAGTACAGAAGCTTAACATACATGCTGCCATAAGCAACAATGGGTTTTCTCAGCATATTTTCCTATTTCTCCCCTACCTGTACCAAATTTTTATAAAATAGCATTTGAGGCACACTGGGAATACAGGAAGCAGCAGTGTTGCATGCTAGGAAGAAGAATCTTACCATATTTTCCATGTAAAAGGTTTGAATAAGGTGCAGTGGTCCAGTAGTCAGGCGAGTTAATCAAGTACGACATGGACATCTACCTAAGTTTAGACCATGAATGCATCATTTTAGATGCTTCAGGAATGAATTTCCAAGAAAAGGTCAAGACATATATTCAGTCATGGATGGATGTTCATGCTTTCTTGACTCCAGGCTTTCTAGCCTGAAGGAGAGCAGTGGTTTTGTTTAGTCCATCAACCTTCGAGCCAGATGGAAAGCCAAGAAAAATGTCGCTAACTTACTACTGCAAATGTTGCACGGACAATAGGGTTTTCATACATCACTTCTTTTATGCATTGTCTCCATTTTGTAGTTCATGGGTTTCCAAGAGATGAATGACAGCTGCAGTAAATAGTTCTAGCTGCCAAAACAAATGCTGGTCACTCCACACATTGTTCAAAGCCTTTCACTAAATGGATTCAGGATGTTAGTGCAAGGTGAAATTCCATTCTACATCATGTACTGTAGGTTTTACAATATCTGAAATACCTGAAAAAAAAGACAGTCTAAATGTGAAAAATCACATTTAAAAACTGTTTTTCAATCTGTCAGCACAGATTGTAGAAGCTAGTGACAGAAAAGACCTTTCAAGAAATCCACATTTTTGCAAATGAAGATCATTCATTCCAACATATCCCTAATACACTGGTAATTTTCCATTCCGTGTTTGGATAGTCTTCACAGAAAGATCCATAACCAATATATTGGGATCACACTTTTTCCTTGACCTTTCCTACTCTCACTATTCAACCCTTCTCAAAAGTATCTTAGACACAAATGCTTTCATTTTACTAGTTACTATTTAAGACTGAAAATAGATTGACATGTTAAGCAACAAGCATTATGGGACCACCTGTATAAAGGCACTTCTTTTTAATTTATACATTAATATGTAAGTCCAGTTGGGGAGAAACTAAAAGTAAAGCCAAAAAGATGTGGGGAAAGTGTAAAATTAATTATACTCCTCCTTGACGTTGATATGTGAGATGAAATAAAAAGCAAGAAACCTCCAGGCCACATCTGATACCAGAGTCTAACGAGAAGAATCATCTCTGGAGTTTTCCTAGAGCTATGGAGGAAGAAGCTAGTATCTCTCTTCAGGAAAGTGGTAACTGAAAAAAAAACAAAATACATTTGTTTTCGTCCAAAATGATTGTGCAATGGGTCTGGATTTTAACGGTCAAACTCAAGGACTGGGAAAAAGAGGGAAAGTGGCTAACAGAGGACAAACATATTATTTCCATATATTCATTTATTTACCTACTAGGGATATGTAAAAGGAGAAAATACCTCTTCACAGTTGATCTGATTCCTTTCCACTCATAGTGGAAAAAATTTGCCTCCATTTTGCCTCCTAAGCAAGCAAAAACTCTTTGTCATGTAACCCTGAAAAAAAAGCAGCTATTTTTCACTGTTTATCAGACACGTTTTATACAGCCTGACGATAATTCAGGCTGAAGAATATAGATAGTGCTACAATAGTAACAAAACCAGCTGACAGAATGGAAGGATTGTCAAGCGGGATTTTCACACAGGAAAGTTTTTTAACAGCAAGCAAAATACCCTGTTCACTATTCGCATTCATCTTATCATCTGACAACAAAATTGTAGTGAAATATGGAAAACTCAGGTTTTCAAGGCATGCTATAAAGGTTGCTTTTATCATTCAAGTTAGAACCCTGGGAATTCCTTTTCCGTGACGTTTCATAAAAACAAATATTGAGGAAAATCAGAGATTTTTTTAACAAGTCTGCTTCAAAGCATTGAACAACAAGCCTCTCATTTTGGCTCTTCTCTGTAATTCCTAGGCTGACAAGTGTATCTGGTGAATTAATGTTGGATTGTGAACAATAAACACTCTAGGCCTTTTCTGTTGCTTCAGTGATGCAAAGCTTAAATGAGATGGTTAACTAGGCATATGGCTACTTTGCATCATTGTAGGAGCAGAAAACATCTGACGCGCGCACTGCTCCCAGAAATTTAAAAGCAATGTAATTGTTGGAAGTTAATCTTCCGAGATGCCAACAGCAAATGGTCGGGGTTCTAGAAAAGTGGAGAATGTGACAGGTTTTTCATTATTTCTTGTAAATATCAACAGCTATAAGCAGAAGACTGAACATACAGAGTGACTTTTTTATTGCAGACCCATCGATAAGTCAGACTCAAACAATAGAAATACACTGAGTGAAACCCCACTATTTTAGTTCAGTACTGAGGTCAGTTAGCAACTCCAGTAGTTATCGCTTTTTGAAAGCAAATTCCAACCTTGAAAACTAATGGCAACCACTGCAAATAATGCCGCAACATCACCAAATGGAAAAACAAATGAACAAAGCCTGAAAGTTTCAGAACAGAATTTTTAAAGGTTGAATATTATTCATCTGCATGATGAACAACAACATTTGTGTTTCAGTGTTGATATTTTCAACAACTCATCTCCAAGGGACTGCAAACCAGAGCAGTTCTTTCACAAAGTATGGCTGATCCTTTTTAATCCCTTGAAGTTGTAATCTAAAGGATCATGAACTTCTCTAATGTATTCATTATTTAAATTTATTCACCAAATAGGTTTTATAAAAGATACTTAGGTCTACTGGCAATTTACAATCAAATCTCAGCGAACATTAAATATTCACAACTCAAGTTCTTTTGAACACTGAATTTGCATGCTTTGCTTCTGGTTTTTTTTCCTCAGAAGAAAGATAATACTTAAAATTATACTTCCTGTTCTGATTCACTTGCCTACAAACTTGAAATTCCTGTTTATTGCTATTTTGGTACAGTCTTTTTCAATTACCCTTATCAGTGAATGTTTCAGCCCTCATGTTTGCTAACAAAGTCACAGGAATCAGAAACAAAGGCAAATATTAAAAAGAAGCTTAAAATTTGAATGCCTACATATCAAGAGTTGTCTAGCCACAAGAAGTATCATTCTTAACATTTTGGAAAATATCCAGAGAGCTGGAAAGAGACATTCATGAGTCTACGTGTTGGTTCATGAGGAAGGGCCTGGATTCCACATTTTAAACATAGACTATAAAAATCAATCCAACTCGTGTCCCTTCCTTATTAACCTTTATTATTTTAAGAAAAAAAAAAAAAATCAGACTGTTGTCGCTGAGTTACCTGTATCCTGCTTCCAGTGGAACTTTCTATATGTATATGAATGCAATGAGAATAAATCATACAGACTTTATACCATGCAGTGTTTGTTTCTGCCAAATTAGTATGACTACAGAACTGGAACTATGCATAATCTCACTCATTAAGATAATTAGGAGGCTGGCAGTGGTGTCCCATGAAATACTGTACTGCCCTGGTTCAGTATTTTGCGTGATTTGCTGTATTTCATTTATTTTGGCACAAGCGACTTATCAGAACTGAAGTATATTCCAAAGCATAGCAGAAGAGCCAAATACACGCATTTAGCCAAGTCTGTTCACTCCCAACGGATTGCATTCATCTCGGTCTACAGTTTTCCTAAATCTGTGTTATTTTTATAGAGCATGGAATACTTTTTCCTCCCATCGATAGCGACATTTGAAAACTAAAATAACCTGTTTCCTCTTCGTTCAGCTTTACAGACCTAGGTCCTCCTGTGGTTCTTAAACACATTTTCTTAAACAATCAAATTACTGAGTGTCTGTACTTATCTTAACAAACTCTACTAGTAAGCCCACTGCAAAAGATAACCTGGATTATTAACGCAACCACTGACTTCATATATTCTGTAGCTGTCGTTCTTGCAGTATTGCAGGTATTACAGAAAGATCTGCGACTTGGGAAGGGCTGAGCTAACCATTCTAAGGCAAAAAAAAGCAGCTCGAAACATAGAAGAGACTGCATGTTTCTTTTAAACCTTTGAAATTAAATCACTCAATATCAAGAAACAACTAATGGTGGTACATAAAATAACAGCAATAGGTATCTGTATTCTCAGCTAACTGCTGATGGTGGTGAATTCAACTCTCTAGCACAAGGCTGTTATCAAGTAATGCAGCCCAACAGAAGATTATTTCTAGAATAAATAGTTGGTGCCAAAATCTCATATGTAAAAGAAGCCCGTAAGATCTGTCAGGCAAGGACCAGAGACAAGATATCTTACAGATTTCAGCATGGTTCGTACTTCAGCATTTAGCTTTACCTATTTGCTTTCTACAACATTACAACAAGAAATTAAAACAATTGTGCACGCAGCATCCCTCTGCAGACACTACAAACTTCACATCCTCTTACAATGTCACTGTACATTGCAACCAGTAATTAAAACCCTTCTTTTTTTTGTTGTTCTTTCAAAACTACACTGTGAATAACTGGCTTTAGCCAACTCTTGTCTTCATTATAAAGTGGCTGCTGCCACTTCCTCTCAGTAGGAAGTGATCCATGTGAGATGAAGGCTCCAATTCACATTTTTAAAATAACATTTCTCCCCTTTAATGTGAAGTGATCCTCAATCATTTCATGTAGATGAAAGAGGAAGTTGAAATCTATTCCAGCTTTTTATTCTCCTTCCTATAATTAACATTTGCCTATCCCAGCTGATGTGTCTTACACGTAAAATTCGGCACAGTCTGACATGGATGAACAAGTCCGCCTTATAAGAGAGCTGTATGTAATACATAAGAGAAATAGTGCTAGCTTCCTCCCTGGAAAAGCAGAATCTGTAATAGAGAGTAAGGAAAATTTTATTTCAGTGGAAATGAAAAGAAATAAATCTTATGGAGGGCAAAAAGAGGATTTGTTCCTAAATTTAAAAGGTGCAGCATGAATAGCATAAGGTCACCCTGCACTGAAAAATAATAAAAACTTCAAGAATCAAGGTGCCTAGTTAGAAATACCTATATCTAAATATCTTAGAAAACAAAAAAGTGCCAGCACAAAGCAGGATTTGGAACCAGAAAAGCGGCATTCTAAGCATCAGTGCAGCAACACACCCAGGCAAGGAAATAGAAATTCACTCCTGCAGCAGGAAAGAACAGGAAAAGGTTAAGATGAAAACAAAAGCAAGAGCCAACATGACCAGATGTTCATGGGAGCCATAAGAAACAATTCACACTATGTCACAAAAAGCACAGCCTGTTCTCTTCTTCACCTCTTCCTCTCACTGCCAGGCCAGAGAGACCACGGCCACTCGCTCAGGACTCTGCCATTTTCACTCCAGTCCCTCCATCAGCAGCAGTCCAGCTGTGACAAGTACCTCTTGTCTGACATTTAGGGTAAGGTACAGGCCAAGGCCTCACTCAGGTCGTGCAAGAGAGCACAGACCCAGCCACTTCTCTGCCACAAATGGGTGGGGGCAGACAGGCACCCCAGCAGCAGCACCACTCACTTGGCCCCAGGCTGGGGCACAGGAGGAGAACTCAAGGGATCAGCGTGAGGGGAAATGGTAAACTCAGCACCACTTCTGGTGGATGACTGATCACCCAGTGTGATAAAGCCTTCAAAGGAATTGAAGACAAGCGCTCCAGGAATGAGCAAGTATCGAGGGCAGGCACTTGCCAAGAAGTGGCAGAGGATGACAAACTCTTGGAAAAAAATGGTGGATTTTAGGCTATGTCTAATGTTAGCATTACAGTAAACTTTAAGGTAGCATGCCCTGCGTGCAGAAGAGCACTGCCGCATACTTGACACTGAAGGACCACAGAAGTAAGGGATGGCTCCTCTCCAAAGGATTGACAACATCAGAAGGGGGCTTTCTGGGTAATTCTGGCTTTTTAAGGAGTCTGAGACAACCAGACTTCCCTGCCCAGCTGCCCTGGGTCTCAGGCTCAGAGGTAAGCTGCCTCAGTCAGGAATGGAGAACACGGTGGGTCAGAACACAAAGGTGAATACCCTGAGAGGGCCTTCTGGGCCCCACGGCACAGCGCTCCACATCACTTCCTCAGGGCACCTCGCCCTCTCCTGTCCTCCTGAGAGAAGCACGTCCAGCTTTTAAACTTAGATGCTTGAATTAGAAACAATTGGGGCGGGTGTGTTATAAGAACAGTGTATTTGCCAAAAATACACTTTGGAGTCAAGGGTAACTGCTCTCCAATGTGAGCTGCACTAAGCTAATGGCCTAAGAATTGAAAACTATGAATTAAAAAACCCAAACTCTTTCATTTCCACATTTCCAAAACGAAATATTAGTTTATATCAAAGTGACATTTCCTTCAACGATGTAGCCAAGAACACTTTTTATGTAAGAAACACCCCAAACCAAACCTATCATCTTAAAACAATAATTGAATTTGATTTTAAACCATGTATCTTTTTTCCCCTTTTGCTGGAAAAAATACTTTATGAAATTATTTTTCTCTGCTTTTTTTTCATTTAGTCATAAAATGAAGGAGGGGGAAGGGGGGAGATTGAAAAAAAAAATAAAAAGGAAGCTTTGCATCACTAACAGCCTACTAATGAAAGGCATACACTGTCTCCTCCCAGACATGTACCAGCCTTCTGACTTTCCAACTGAAACACTCTGTTCTAGAAATATTTATTGTAGTAATGAACACAGTATATTTAAAAACGGAAGGAATGGAAGAGAAGAACTGCAAGCGGGTAATAAACAAAGCGGTAGGTTAGGGATTGCCTCCCAGATCAACTCAAGCGCAGCCTCAATTTTCACCATTGCAGCTAATCCAGCAACTGAAACCAGAGAGACCTGTAGAAAACTAACTTTTGACAGGTGACTCAAGAGGCAAAAATCTATGTTTAGGACACTGGAAAAATTACCAAAAAATGTTATCACATTTAAAAACCACTGACCACAGGATATTCCCACAGGCCAAAAGGATAATGCAAAGCTTAAAACAACCAGGGCATGAAAAAATGCTTTCTCTTTGCCAGTGCTATCCACTTTACCCCTCATTTAACATGCTACAAACTCATGAAAAAATCCAACCCTGTTTTAAATCATGAATGAGTCTTACAGGTACAAATATACCTACTATATGCACATATGTACACACACACTCAATGACAGGAGTTCCACATACTTTCTCAGAAAACATGCTTCAAATTTTTTCCATTTCTAACAAAATCAGGTTTTCACGTATTTATGTATATGGTATTACCACGCTCTCCCTCAGATTCCGGAGCAGACTGGAGTGTTCGAAAACCTCCTAGAAAAATATCTGCAAGGATTGAGAAATAACCTCAGGAAGTTAGACTGACACTCTTGGAATGCAAAGATCAAGGGTTTATTTCCACTATTTTTATTATAAACAAAGAACCCACTACAATTGCAGTGGCATCACTGGGGGAGGTAGAGGGAGGAGATGAGGAACAGTTGGAAAGCTGGAAAAAATACAGATAATTCTTTGAAAGCCCTGAATATATTCTTCCAGTACTCCTCACATCACTATGGCAATGAATATACCCCAGGCCTTTTCACCATGAGCTTCATTTCTATCTGAATTAAGTAATAACATTAAACAGCCTCCAAAATTTGTAAAACGCCCCTATGTGAATTCCTAAACATTTCCATGTTAAAAAAAACAAACACATACACCCCCCCCAAAAAAAATCCAAAACCAACACAATAAAACAAACAAACCAACCAAACACCAACAAGAGAACAAAAGTAAGAGAAGAAATAAAGTGAGCTCTGTTCCTGACCATGCAAACCATGAGGAATTGTTTCATCTTAAACATTAAAAGCCCCAGTCATTGCTAGCGTGTAGAGATAAGACATTTACACCTCCACATGAGAGCTCCTACAAACTGTTTCTTGGTTATATCCCTATTAGGAGTTCACAGCAGTCACCAAGATTATTTCACTCGATTTGATTCCTTCCCTGTTCTCTATGGCTCATTTACCAAGTGCTATACAAGGCTATTCATGTCCCTCGAGGAGAGCCAAAGTTAGCACTGCTGCTCACAAAAGCTGCAGCCAGATAACACAAAGTGGAGCCCTTGCCACCACAATGCCAGTTCTTTCACAGCACTTCCCCAGCGCTCTCACTGAGGCCATCTTCTAAGGCAAAGGGGTAAAACAATTTTCCATGCTGCTTCCACATTACTGCTTTTCCCACCTCCCTCAATCTCTCAAAGACTAAACGAGGTACGGTGATAACACGCCAGAGACAAACAGTCCTAAGGTCAACGTCTTTGGTTCACATGGCATTTGTTGTATCCCAGGTTTCCTGATACAGCCTGATAAAAGTGAGAGTGCCTGAAGAAAGAAAGTACATCTGGGTAAAACACATTCCCAGCAATCTGTTGAAACACATGTTTTTTCTTATGGACAAGAGCATGCAAAAAGCGTGCATGACTGAAGCTGATGAGCCACTGGTTTTGTTTTCCAGTTACTGCTCAACCAAGAGGCAAAGAGGATTTCATCGTATTCCACAGGAAATGTATAAAAACAGTTTCCTCAGTTCCTACACAAAATTAATCAACAAAAAAAGTTAGCTCTAGAAAATGTTCTCTACTAACTGAAAACTAAAACTTTCACAATATTTTCTGTGACTTCTGGTGAGTTATTGTCAGTCTCCCATCGAACCATATACTAACTGTGGCTTTGTACAGAGTACAACCTAATTGATCCATCAGTGAGCTATCCGTTTCTGCTCCAAAACCTGATGTAGCAGAAAAAGGCAACAAAAAAAAAACAAAACACAACAATAAAGGATGGTTTAGTTGCAAATATTCAGTTGTTTTGTATTAGGGTTTGTCATCGTTACTCCACTAATATTTTTTTCATTGCAGAGAATACCATCAATACTGCAGAATAACCACAGCAGAACTATTTTTTGACACATGCACAGTCACAAAATTAATCAAATGCTAGAGAGTGTTAGGAAAAGGATGGTTCCAAATTTTTTTTTTTTAAACTAGAAAAAAAAGATAACCCACAGAACAAGGGTTTACTTGAGTCCCTTTCTGGTTGAAAACCACCCTGTTTGGACGAACAACCCCAACGAGAGAGAGGCTGGGCTGGCCACGTTCCCTGGCCTATCAGTCACCCTGCTCTTCTTGTCTTTTCAAACGTCGAGGGACAGCGGCGCTTGCTGACAAGGACCTTGTCCCTGCCTGAGCCTTGGTCCCTCGCCTCAGCTCCTGCCTCACCTTCCCCTGCAGAGCTGCTCCACTCTTGCCATCCTGACACGCTGGGTTGTAGGTCAGCTCTTGAGGAGTACTCAGATGGCAGGGCTTTCTACTCTGAAATAACACCGACTCTCTAGCACACTTAGCATTAGGACATTGCATTTTCTGCTGCAAAATTTGCGGAGACGAACAGTAATTTTTATCTTCCTGGTTTTGGAAAACACAGTATTTATTCTACTAATAAAAGGAGGGCTTTTGCAATAAGTCAAGGAGAATATAACAGCTAGTTGATGGGAATTTACTATGATGGTGAGATAAAGTAAATATGCTGTAACAAACAAAACAAAACATTTCAGCCAGAAGTGCTTGAATATTTATAAATATTTTGTTAGCTACAAAACCTGTCACTGTGCTCAAAACACAATGGAAACATTGGAAAGTATTTATTCCAACACAACTTCTTTCACTGGAGTTACAGAGTAGACTAATTTTTCCAGTTAAATATTACAAGAAGGAAAATATTATATCAGGCACGGAATTTCTTTCAGTAATGTATTCCCTACATCACAGTAATTCTGTTCTCTTCATTCTACCTTTAATATTAGAATTCATAACTCTTCTAACTGCGATACTACCCTCCTGAGTGTTAAAACAGTTTGATATTACTGTCTTAACTTCATCTGTAAAATATGAAATGAACTGGAGTTCTAACACTGAACACTAAGCAACCTTCCAGAAAGCTGCTCAGCCTTTGATTTATCCTCTGTGCCAATCGGATCTCCGCAGTCGTTTCGCGTTGCAAAATAGATACCGTATGCCATACTCACTCAAGAAAATTAAAGACCCACAACTAATAAAATATTCTTTCACACTTTTTTGGATGTGACCAAAGAACAGAGGCTTCTGGAACATCATCCTACAATAAATTATAGAAATAGATATCTGAACTTGGTGCAATTTATTTGCACATGTGATCTGGGAATGAAATCAAACACAAGCATTCTGGAGGAAAATTAAAGGCAGAGTCAGTCTGAAGAATTTAAAAGTGAGAGCAGGAAACAAATGATATTTAATCTAGACTAAGGCAAGTAAATACAGTAGTGGAGAACCCAGCAACGTTTTCTCAAAGGCAGAGAAGGCAGGTAGGAGACAGCAGGATTTAAAAAGGACTAGAGCTAAAGACAAGGATGTTGTTTTTCACACGTCTGCTCAGAACCGAACTAATGGGGTCTGCTACAGAATTGCTGGACAGTCATCAGGCTGGGGTGTTCAGGCCCTACTCTGCTCTTAGGTTTCTTCCTTTGGTTTGGGTGGTTTCCAGCACCGTCTCCTTCTCTGGCAGCGCTGCCCTCTGTTTAGAAGCGGAGCCTCACAGATCAGGTTCACTGGATCGAGCGCTGGCTCTCCAAAAAGTCCTGCTAACTTACAAACATTTGTAACCTGAATTTGATGGTAGGATGAAGCTCACAGACAGCTGAGCCACTCTCGAAGTCAGCACTTTTCTCCTTCCTGGCTTTTTCTTCCCTGCTACAAGCCACAAGATTAAATTCCTTCCCTCGCACTGATAACTAGAGCCCATCATACATCTGGTAAGCTGATTTAACTGCCTCACAGACAGAAAACTAACCAAGGGGGAGATGGGTCAAAAAAACAATCCACAGAAATATTGCTAGTCAGGGAGTTGAACCAGCTTACGGTGGGGACACAAACAGTGCCAGAGGTAGTACAAAATCTGAAGCAGAAACACATGGGGAGGATAAAGAAAGTGTCATGTGGAACATTCTCCTTTTACCGTATCAAGGAGTTAAACTGACTTGGCCATTTCCTCTAACTTTACCCCAAAGAGCTTTCTGATGTTTACTGTTTACCTCTCTGAGGACATACGATATACATATTTGCAAGGGGTTTTAATGCAATACAAGGACTTTTTACTCTAAGTAACACTGGACAGATTTTGATACAGTCAGGAGATAAGTATGTGTCATTCTTGCCTGTTTTCCATCATCACTGAGACACACTTTAAATCGAAGTTTAAGGGAATGCACATTCCCTTTGAATGCAAGCCTCTCCTGTTCTACCCTTCTCTTTCCTTACACACAGACCTCTTGCTTGGCTAATTCTTCAGACAAGGAAGTCCTGTATGCTTGCTAAGTAGAGACTTTTTTTGCCCCTCTGTATTGTCTCCCTTTAATCTCATGTCCAAGCTGATTTTCCAGGTCTGCCCCTTCCTTACCAGTATAATAAGAGAGGTATCTTTGGCTTGTTCCACAGCTTCTTCTCAATACTGGGTTATATGCCTTAGATACTCCCACCAACCCAGCTGACTCACTATCCTTCTCCAAACTGCCCCAGGGCCCCTTATTATTGACATCTCCATCCTAACATGATGTGGATATTAGTACGAGCAGCGATGGACAAGTCCCAGATGGTCTCTGGTAATATGTGTGACCGCTGACCTGAAATACCACTTAACAGAGAAGCTACGGGTGTTGAGTTTTTCGCTAAGCCCTACATAGCTCTTCTTTGTTCCTGGAGGCTTTACTAGTGAAAGGAAAAAAAATTATTATTGCAAAGAATCAGCCAAAACAATTGACTTGATCAAGAGGTTGCTGTACAAAGACCAGACTACAGATGCAGAAGTGTGAGCAGGCAGCTTGTACCTTAAAGTTGCAAATACATCAGTAGAGAGAAACTTGGAACCGCGTGGTCCAACCCTTATTCCTGTTAGAAAGTAACTGGACAGATGCTCCCATTTCACCAGCAAAGGAAAAGTGATGGTCTGATTTCTCATTCCGAGACTAACACATCTCTCAGTCAAAAATCCAAAAGCAATTTTTTTGAAATTGAGTGTTGGGTACAGATGAATAGTGAGAACAGGGTCTCAGGGAAATTCTCCTAGCTGGAACCTAGAAAAAGCTCTGAGGTAGACTTTGTGGGATTAAACACTGTTACATATTATTTCTCTTGCTTATATTTCATTATCCTTGTCAGCAGAAATTAGCATGGAATTCTGCTCCTTCCTCCCCTTGCCCTAGTCTTGAACATATTTTCATCTGTTGCAGACATTTCTCTCAGCCACTATGATTGTTTCATTTTATATTTGACATTTCTTTTCCATCCTTAGATGTCATGGTATATTCTTAAAGGAAAAACGGTCATTTACCGTAAATTATGGCAATGCTGAATTTAGCCTGGAAACCGCAGCTTTGCAAATTCAGGCTGCAACGGTCTAAGTTTTCTTGAAAATAGGTCTTTTCTATCTGAACAATTGTGAGCACTGAATTCTAGGGGTTTTTTCCTAATGAATTCCTCTTGTCACTCCTGAAATAAAAATTAGCTTTGCATTTTCTTTTTAAGCAAGAAGAAAACTATGCAAATAAACATAAATAAAGCATGGGGGACAGAAAACATTAGATATGCAGGGAAAGAATAAAAGGATGATGAAAATTAATGAAAATTAAGACAGAGGGGTCTCAAACCAACCACAGAAGCTGTCCTACTGATTTTATTTCTGCAGAAGAGCAGCCTAGGGTATTCTGTTAAACTGCTCATACTCAGAGCATTTCACTGGACTGTAACCCGACATCAAGCTTCACGTGTTCTGTAAGTGCCAACTTCTGCCTCACTCCATAACCCCACTGTGCTCTGTTTTCTCAACTGTATCTTCATGAACTACTCTGGGGTATTCCCCAGTGGATGCATTAGATTACAATTTGGGTTCTGTCCTCCCTTTTCCATTCAGTGCCCCTGTGAGAACGGAAAGCTCACTTTCATCTTGTCCACTCCTCTCAGATGAGATGTCTCTTCCAGTTGACTTGGAAAAACTTCAGTTCAGCCACGGCTTTGCAAGCTCTTCCAAATGTAGGACCTTATGCCGTATGATTTTGGCTCTTTGCACAAAGTATGTTATCACAGTTAGCATACGGCACTAGAAGGTCTGAATTCTATTTTTATTTCTGAAATTAACTTGTAATAGCTTTTCAGGAAAACGTGAGGGCCAATTTTTTTTTTACATATTATCTCCAGCATTGGATGTCTATATATAGATGCACGAAGCCAGACTTTCTGAAGCAACCGGAACACATTTAAGTATCTAAATAAAGGTCAGGTTTCCAGAAATGATCTGCAGCTGGAAGCTCTCACCACTCAACACGCTAAGCTCTTGGAAACCTAGCGATATATTTAGACACCTAAACATGAGCTGAGTTCTTCTGAAAAATCTGGTCCCAATTGTGAATACTAACATCTCCTGAATATCTATTCACTGGAGACTGGTTTCTGAAAAGTTGACGACCTACAACTCCCACTGGCTGTGAATCTCTACCTTCTTTGAAAACCAAAGCCTTAGCTGCCTGATAGGAGAACCAAACCGGGAAATTCACTTCTGCACTTTGTCATTTGAAAATGTCTCTTGTAGCATCAGAGGACTTCATTTTTTAATGTTTTTTTAAGGATGCAATGCTCCAAGGTAGAAATTACAAAGGATGTATTCAACCTTACTAATAACAATCTCGAAATATGAGATATACTTTCAGGGCTCCAGAAAGGTACATATAAGTTAAACCAGTTTTCTTAGTGGAAATATCACTATATTCTTGGAAAAAGAGTGGAGAGAAGAGCCTTCTACTGGGAATTTTTGTCTGGGTGTGATTATGTATCCTTTTATTCATACCATAAGTATTTCATGACTTTGAAACCAACTATTTTTTCAATTAAGATGTCAATAAAAAAAAAAAAATAAGCAGTGGATCGCATAGGGCTGATCTTAAAAGCATGAACATCAACCTCAGTTCCGTGCTGACACTTTATAGCTTATTTTCCAAATACTTTAGTTCCCACCCTCACAGAATTAACATTTTCTCCAATTGTCACTGCACTATAATGATGATAGTACAAAACAAGGATTTTTTCATCACTTTCATAACATGAGGTTGTCCTCAATTTAGCTTGTGCTAAAATAACCCCAAAACCGAAAAAAGATGTTTCCCATCCATGCTATTACTTTCATGCTCTAGCCCTGCAATAACTACCGGGATCATTTTGTATACTGGATCTTAAAAGCACGGTAGAGGTACAGCTTAAAATAGATCCTTTTCATTTTTATATATAATAAAAAGTCAGAGCCTTGTAGTTCCACACTGGACTGCACTATCTCAATCTCTTCACAGTGATTTGCAACAAAAGTATATTTATTTGAATTACGAGAATTTTATTTTCCTCAAGAGAAAAGAATCAAATTCATAACACAATAAAAAGCAAACATACTAATGAGTCTTAGCTTATTTTTTTTTTTACTAAAGCTACTCAAAACACTTGACAAAAGCTGATGAAATTGCCTCTAAAATAACCTCCTTGCAAGACATAAGTATTACACCAGCTGTAAATCGAACTGCATCATTTCAAATGTAGTAGGATATCTGGATTAGGAGACAGATATTAGAACATTTTCTCACTATAGTACCTTTGATGAAGAAACAATAAAAAAACAGGAAATGTTTTAGCAAGCCTCCTATAACTCTCTCAATATTCCAAACTACAAATTAAGTTGCCTATGATTTCATTTATTTTCTTTTTGCAAATCAAAGAAAAAGTTTAAATTGATTTTAAAGACTGTCTTTATACTTCAGAATATATTCACAATCCAGGCTCTAAACATGCCAAAACTCCTGAAATAAATCGATTTTATGTACTTGAGTAATTTTTCTTTGTATTTACCTATTCTATTTCAGCCTGAGAAATCAGCTGGGATAACTAATCAAGCATATGCAGATTTTTCCCTTCATGATGGCAGGCAGTTTTCTTCTGGGGAGCGTTAAGAGTTTAGGGTTGGGTTGGTTTTTGTTTGTTTGGGTTTGGTTTTTTTCTGGTGGTGGTGATTTTTTATGGTATGGGGGTTTTCTGTTTGTTTGTGGTTTTTTTTGAGGCAGGGGAAGAAGTGAACAAATCAGATGGCTAATTTCAGGAATACTAAAAGGAAATTGTATCTGCATAAGAATGCCAGCATTTTAATTCAGTCTCCCATTGCAAAATGTATATCCCTGTGATACCAACCAGTCTAACTGACGTTTTTCAGCGTGGTAGAGCTGGGGGCTGCATTCAGTATAGCTGCAAATTTAAGCAGCACAAGTGACATGAAGACAAATACTGATCGGGTTTTAAAACACCCGAGGACCTTGGTTTTTAGTGTTGTGCGGAGCAGCAGAGAAGGCACAACCTGCAGAGAAGAGTGCCTCCCTGTGGCAAACGGATACAGGAGAAACCAGGCAAAGTACCGACCCTTAATTCCAGGTTGCTTTTTTTCCAGCAGACTCAGCACCATTTTATGGGCAGAGATACAAACATAAATGAAAACTCTGTTTCCAGAACATAATTTAATACTTCTAGTACCATCATATGGACTCAAGCAGCTGTAGCATCAAAAGGTACTTCTGAACTAGCTCTCCCCTTTATGCTGTGGCAGGAAACTTTCAGAACACCATCACAAAAAAACATACACACAAAAAGGAGAAACCTAAATTTTTTTCTCAAATCTTGGCCTGTAAATTTTGAAGCTTGCATTCTATTTAGTTGTTTAAAAATTACATAGTATTACACCAAGCTTCTCTCCTGCGGTCATTCTAACATAAACACAGGCGTATGTTTATGAAGTCAGAAGAATTTCACAACATGGAGAAAAGTGCTACTTTGTGCTGAGCTCCATTAATATCTATTCTTCCTTGTTACTCCCTTTCCATTCTCTGCTTTTCGTTCTTTCTAACCAGTTCCTCCTCTCCTGCTGAGTCCTACTCTTGTAAGGACTCCACAGTGCCCTTACTCCAAGTTCCATTTTCCTTCTTTCTCCACATCTCCCGAAGCAGGCTACTTTTTAAAGTAACTCTGAAGTTATCATGCAGTAATAGTTGCCCTTCTTCCACTATTTTGTTAAAATCTCATCTCGCCAGCTATATCCCTAGAAATAACTATACTGATTTTATTTAAATGAAGACTGCAACAACAGTAAAGTCAATCACATTACTCAAATTGCATCATCGCACACATGCTGTTCAAGTATTTGCAGATGTTTCTTCTTATTTCCCAAATATTCCTAAGAAAAACAAGTTATTTTTCATATTTACTTTTTTTTTTTTTTCTTCTTCTTTACATCTTGTTCTCTTTATAGGATTTCTCAACCCTTTCTTTTCTTCAGTGGTAGAGGGGACCAGTGGGACTGACCCAGAACCACCACACTGCCCAATGCTTTATAAGCCTCTGCTTCACCCACCAGACGTCATGGCAGCTGTTGCAACAGCTGCACCGAGTGCCTTATCCTATAGCAGTACAGCACAGTTCTAGTCAAAGACTGCATCTCTGTTGTCAGTCACTTAGTGCTACACCACCTACCTGGATGGCCACAGATTATACATTCCCTTTCATATTAATCTCTATTTTCTAAAAATTCTACCCGTTCAATAATTCATACACGTGCCCTTGTTCAGTGTGCGTAGGTCTTGCTCTCCTACACTTTTTCCAAAATATTTAGCTCCCACTTCCTCAACATGCTGAATATACCAGAAGAATCAAAGACAACAAATTGATCCTTTGTTCGACTGTGGACCTACAAATTGAGCAAGAGCAATTTTTTCACTTCTAGATGCATGTTTCCCCTCATAAGCTCCGCATACTCTGATTAAAACATCCAGGGCATGCCCCAAGCAAACTCTTTAATAGTGTTTCATGGACCCCTGTTCTAGATAAATCATCTATTTATATAAAGTAGTAACGTAAAAAGAAATAAAATAAATTTATCCATTCTACCAAATCTAGAGGTCAACAACACACAGGGGGTTTCAAAATTTTACATATTTTTACTGTATGTTCTCATCTTCTTGAGTTCTTCATTTATAAGAAAGTGGAGATTAAAATGTCTTACTGAAAAAGAATGAGAACAACAGAAGTTAAAGAAGAAAAAGAGTTGCATTGAGTCACATAGTCTACCCCTGCAGATGTAGGATTGCTCCCTACAGAGCTTTTTCCGTTAAAATGGAAAACTGAAACTTTTCAATTGAGTCCAAAAGGGAAACGTTCAAGAGGTCTTACAAAGGAGCTTGAGCTCCCTCAGTTTCCAATGGACATTACTCTCTGTTCTAGGGAGGGTTATAAATAAAAAATGAAACTGCATTTCAAATGTTGGAGGAAAATGCACAGGCCCATCAGGTGAAGCAGCTGCAGTTGGGTGAGAAGAAGAACACCGAGTCACCAGGGTGGCTATTAAGCTGCTGATGTCTAGACCTGTAGCCCTGCATAGAGAGCTCGTACTGGTACCTGCATCATGGAAGGCAGGATGGGAACGTGGCTCCAACTTGTTCAACCCAAGACAGGCAGCGACAGCTGGGCAGGAGGCATATTCCTCCTTAGCAAAGGGGTTCAAAACTTTGTCCTTTTCCATTCCATTCAAAATCTAGAAAATTATGACAAAAGGAAAAGTCATTATAAATGGATACATTGGTTCCATTTATTAAGAAATTCATCAGCTCCTTTTAAAAAGTAGTGCTTCCACTTTGAACAGATATATCCACTATCATCAGTTTGCACGTCTGATGGAGAAAAGTCATTTCAACCTTCAGTACTGATTATTCTGATTCAGAAACAGCTACAAGCATACATAAAGTGACACATTTGATCAGATGTCGTTTAAAACAAACCTTTCCTTGCAAACAGTTTAGATTTCAGTGAACTGCGTTTCTCAGGGACCAAAATAAACTTTCCTTTGAAAGTTCCCTGAGCAGTTCTAGGGCCCATCTCTGTCAACTCTCTGCTCTTTGCGCAGGGATATTAGCCAAGTTAGGGAAATAACCCTAATTCTTAGCTGGTTTTATACCTACGCTGCCAGCACAGGCAACCCATGAGCTGTACATGCACCAAGCCTCAGCACCGCCTCAGATGTTGCCACTGCAACCGCTCCAAAACGTGCAGGGATGTGGCTGTTCTGAGAGTTACTTCTCTCAGGCACAGCCCGATAACCTCCATGGGGAAGGTCTCCTGGGAAGCGCCCATAATGTTAACAGCAAGAGAGCAACACAGACACAGCCTTAGATGTTAAATCAATTGTGCTACGGTGGTGCGCCACTTGAGCTTCTTTAACTCCTGTTATTCTCAGAGCTTTAATTAGCCTTAAAGGAAGCAACAGCCAGTTCCTGAAAGATTTCTTCCTTCTGTCTGTGCATAAAGACAGGAAAATATGCAGTCATGATGTTTCAATAGGATGCAGATAACATAAAACAATAACAGAATACACAGGGTAAGATTAGGTATAAAAATAGTATTGTGTCGATAAAAGGGTTTTTATTATTTATTCCCACTGTGGTAATGCCCAAAGTTCTTAATGAGAATCAGAGCTCTGCTCTATTAGGTGCTTTATAAACACAGGAAGATCTGGACTCAACTGTAAAATTTTACAGTTCAATGAAAAACATTCTCAAAGACCAGCACTTCTCTGACATGGTTGATATGTGTGTACTGTGTAATATGTCCACATCAGAAAAAAAAATACATTCTGTTTCTTAAATCAGACTGAAAAGCATCAGAATTTTAATTCACTTAAGGGCCAGTGACTCAACGTATGCTCAAACAACAGCTGTTTCTTGAGCCACCTAAAACTATATTGTACATACAAGAACCTTTCAAAAACATTTCACACATTTCTAACATAACAGCTCAGTGAAAATGATTTAAGTACTGAGATTCTTACCTAGCAACTTCAGGAACCAGTTGAGACTGATTACAGAAGGTATAAATATATAGAGACAGACAGACAGACATGACATGAACTCACAAATTCTTTATCTTCTATTTGTGGAAAAGCCATTTTCCAGTTAGTTATTCAGCTCATGCAGGCTGAACACACTGCTTGCAGACCTCACCTAAGTCTCATCCCCTACTGTGTCAATCACTTGCTATTATTCTCTTATCCCACATGTGCCCTTTATCACCCTTAATTATATGAGGTAATATTTTGTACATGATTGTACCGTGTATTTGATGTGTAAAATCACATATCACTGGAGTTTAATTATATAGCAGAAATGGTTTATATTTATAATTTCAACAGATGTATACAACACACCTCCCTAAGGACTTGTGTATGTATAACACCACCAGTTCTTCCCTTTGTCTAAAACGGGCATCAAAAATATTAAGATTAAAGTAGAAAACAATCATAGCTTAGGAAAGATAGTTTTGCAACTGAAACACAAAACTGGATGTAAGAGATGTGGGATCACTGCCTGGTTGCAGAGAAGTGCAGTGAGTTTTCCTGCGTATTACCCTAACAGGAAGTAAGGTTGAAGGTTGAACAAATAATTCACTCCAACAGTAAAATAAAGTTTCAATATTTAATGAAGGCAATAAATAATAGATTTTAGCTGTCAACCTAAAACCTCACCAATTTGAAAGGCAGAATAATACTTTTTCAAAACACACTCAACTGTGCACACAGGCTAAGTGAGGGATTTTTAGTTTTCAAATACACCAAAAAAATCTTCAGATTTTTGTTCCTCTGTTCTAGAGTCCACTATAGACAGATGGAACATATCATGGTTATCATTATGTTCTGAACTGGTCTAATTTGAAAATAATTTTGAAGTCAAGGTCTTCCGATACTTTATGATCTCCTTTTCTCTTTCTCTGAAATATTCTTGGATTGACTTAAAAGAGAACTACACATATGGTCTACCGGATTAAACAGCGAGGTAGGAAGGCCTGATTATTACCAAAATAATTTGTATTTCCTTTTGCATTGGCTGTATGTTATGTGAGCCCTAAGAAAACGAGACTCTTTAAAATTTATAGTCAGCTATACTTTGGATTAAAGAATAGACTACGAAAAGAGATTTAAAATTAACCTGAGAATAGAGAGTGTGACCAAAAGCTGGACGAAGGGATGGATATTAGAAAGATCTTGACATGCAACTATAAAACATTTCTTCGAACAGCATACACCTCACTTATTTTACTTACTATTTAAGCTAGGATTTCAAACTATAAACTTGAAATTTGTAATCACCTTATGAAGAAAAACAGATCCTTTTCTTTGGCCTCTTCCAAAATAGACAGCAGCGAAGATAACTATTCAGCGGTCAGTACTCTTGCACTTTAAGGCAACACTCGATTAAAAAGTAGCAGCACCGTTCATTTGATGATAGACTGATAACTCTTCAAGAAGTTTCTTGCTAAAAGAAACTGGAAAGATCCTGTTCCCTAGAACCACCTATGATATATCCAAGAAGCAGAACCATCTTCAAAGATGCATATTCTGCAATAATCCAAGGAAAACTCATCTTTCAAAACCACCCATGGACATCTTTACATAGGATTTTTTTAACAAAACACAAACAAACAAAATGAGGAACGTTACATTCTGCATTTTTCAGTCACCTCTGAGACATGAGGATTAAGAACTAGGTACTTATAGGCAGGTCAGCCTATAACTACCTGCTAAAGGACTTGCTCTTGCACCAGCCACTTTTATCTGGCTGCAGACAGGCTGTCAGTTTAACACAATAGTTCAGCTTCTGGGTTTTGAGGGATATTTAAAAGTTCATTCTAAGCAATTACCCCGATAAATGTGAAGAAAAGCAATGGAAATTGATTCACGGAAGGGTTTTCTTTCCTCAGTGGAAAGAAAACTTCAGGAAGTGCTTTTGTCAATCCCAGTAAGACTTTGACAGTAACACGTAACCTCCATCCCTGACCCGGAGAGTCTGAACTGCATTTAATTGGTCTGTCTGCAAAGCTATGAAAAATTTCTCTTTGTGTACTGTAAAATAAAATGTATATATTTCATACAGCTGGGAAACAATATCTACTATTCAGAGCTGCTGGCAACACAACAGAGCACTTTCCTTGTTAAACTCTCTGAAACCATCCCTTTTTTTCCAGCCCTGCTTTTAGGTGCACTGAAGAAGCCAAAAATATAAAAGTCAACAAGGGGAGAGCATAATCACTGGAAAACTCAAAGGATATAAAACATTCTTAGTAGGAGCGTAACAGTTAGTGGAAATCCTGAGAACCTTTTCGATATGTTGGGTTTGTTTGCGGAGCTGGGGAAGGACCTATTACAAAAAAACACTGACCAGTCTCACTGAAGTGAAATTTCCGTGTATGTACTGTCTATTTTTTGTCTCTTAACAGATCTTCCTCAGTATCGAGCTACTTCCCATAAAACCACATGACTAACAGCATGTGGACTTTTATGAGATAAATCTCCGTACTACTAAGAACCCAGTTTATTTTTAAGAAACTGTGCTTTTCAATGTACGATCAAATTAACAAAGATGAGGAATTGACAGAGGAAAAGACAGAAGCTTTCTAATCTATAATTCCTATGTCTGTTAGTGTGAGTACTCATGACAGTTTTAAATGCTCTCAAAATACGGCCATTTTTATTGCTGGAAAACAGAACAGGTTAAGGAGCATCTACATTACAGAATTAAGTTGGCCAACAAATCTCTGCCATGAGACTCCCTCACCGAGAGGCAACAGGCTGGAACAGCTACACCAGTCACAGAAAGGTAAAAGCAAAGGTAACAACAGGTCTTATTTCACCGCTGAGATGCAGCAACACAAGGCATTTTGCTGGCAACAAGATATTTGTAACGGGAAGGAGAGGAGGATGTGATCTTCCCAGTTTCCAGTTAATATACCTAAAACTAGCAAAATTTATAGCACAGGCTGAGCCTGAGCTGTGTAAAAATACAGTCATGAAGATCTGGGAAAACATCGTCTGGTTAAAAAGAGGAATATGGTTATTTAAAGGAAGTACATGTTGATAATAAATGTAGACTTTTCATTGATCCCATACCAATCCAACAATAAAACATCTGATGTTGTAAACATCACTGCAAAGATGAGCACTGAAGTCTTGGCAGGCCCTTGCCAACTGACATCTATAGGTATGGAACTATTCTCCCACAACCTCCCAATAAAACAAGCTTATGCCCTAGAGCATGTCAGGCGGCAGCAGCATCGTGGCTTGCCCACTGACGCTTCTCCTGCGTTACTCCTACATTACCACATCTATTAATAGCATCCCGGTGAGGCAGCCCCCGTTGGCCTTACCTTTCTCTTCAGTCTTTTTTGTTCCTCTTTTAATTAGGGCCTCTTGGAATAATGTGAGTCATAAAGGTGATAGGAAGAGGATATCTAGAAAGCATTACTTCTTTCTGACTCTGTGAATCACCTCTGAAACAAAAAACTCTTCCTAGATTGACCTTGAGAACTGCCTTGTTCCGTAACTCCACCTTCTTGTAGGCCTCCATCTGAAATCAAATGACAAACAGGTAGTTTAGGGGTGTTCCTAGAAACAGAAGATACATTTAGAAGTGATGTCCATTATGTGCAAATTAAATCTGGTTTTATTCTCCCAAATACCTTTAGATGCAGTAACAACTAACTGAAGAAAAGAGTAATTTAATGTGTGTGTATCTACGGTCGTAACAAGCACTTCATTTGTGTATTTTGTATTTTATCTTTTTTTTTCCTGCTCCCCCTCTTCCCTCAAGGCAGTGGGTCCCTCACTATGTGCCTGGAACTGTTGACACACATTTGGAGAGTTGGTCTTGTGGCGTTATTGTAATGCAGAAGAAATACAGCAATATTTATAATAATATTCATGTTTAAATGTATCATGAGAACTCTTCACCTGTACAACAGTGACATAAATAATTCTCCAAACACACCGGGAGCTTGTGTGTGGCTTGCAGAACCTATTCTGAAAAAGTCACGAAGGAAGGTAAGTCAGTCATTAGTCACTGAGACTACTCCAGAGAGCAGTCCTGTGTGTAAGTGCTGCCAAGATGTCAGACCATTTTCAATCTTTACAATTGCTCACAATTTTAAAGGTGCTGGCAGTAAAGGCAGAATTTAAAAAAAACAAAGCAAAACACTAAAAAAACCCCAAAACAAGTAAGAGTCTCTTACTGCTCAGTGACCTGGACAATTTTCTGACACAGGTTTCCTTATTGTCTTTAACTTAAGTACATGGAACTAAAATGGTAAAAGCAATGGTAAAACTACAAGGTTCATTTTTCTTTAATCCTGAGTAGAAAAAGAGCATTCCCTTAAGTATTGTTGTGGCAGGCACTGAACAGGTGCTAAAATCCTCCTGGTTCTCCCTGGATGTTGGGTGGTGCTGCCCAGTGTCAAATAGTAAAGTACTAGTATTTATGTGGTTTTTATACCTGCAGGTATTGGTGGGAGTTGAAGTCTTTTCTTTTAGACTTCTGCAGCTATATGATAGTTAGACGAAGTAGAAATCCACGCTTCTGAACACTAATTAAAAACAAACCCTTAAAGTACATACTCCATTTGCTTTGGAGCATCAATTATAAAACCAGATGTTAAGAGCCAGATGTCAAAGAATTATTTTTCATAAGCCATCGCTTATAGCCATGTAGCCTCCATTTATCATCTCAGATGGGAACACTTAATTTGACAGCAAACATTTTGGTTAATAGCCAGTTTCAACATTAGCACTTGTTTTTGAAATTTTCTGTAAAGAGATGCGATAAAGCTGTCTATAATGAAAACTCTGTTATTTCAGTTCTGTACCTCAGCATTTACAAATCATGCCTATCTGTGCACAAGCTGCAAATGTTTTATACACATGTGAAGGTCTGTAGGAGTATGTTTCACTCAGACATACATCTTTATACATGCAAGGGTATATAAAATATATCTGCAGACAAATGCAGCTGCCTGGAAGCCGTGCTCCTCTTCCAAGAAATTTATCTCAACTGAAAATAAAAGGTTTTTAATCCTGTATTTCTTGAACTTTACAAATGTTTACTGATTTCGCTGGATAGTTTTGGTAAAAATATTGCATCCTGCTACCTTTCCTACATGGCCTAAACAGAAATTTAGACCAAGAACTGAGGGCAGTCTATATTTAGCACCACAAATCCCGTCTTCGTGTACGCTTCTTGCATTTCTAGGTAAAATCTATGCCAGATCTTCAGCTGCTGTTAAGCTGGCGCAGATCCACTGGCTTCAACACTGTATTCAAGTTTCTTTTACATTTGACAGAAAAAAGATCTTTAAGTTCTGGAGCCAGAAATAGCGCGGAAGGGTTTAGATACTGGCATACCTTAAAAATCTCCCAATAGATATCAATCTGCCCTGGTTTTAGCCCTGAAGGTGAACAGTTCCGCTGCACAACTTCCTTTGAGAAGTGGATAATCGTATCAAATTATGTGACAAATTTGTGAAAGGAGCAAATTCATTTGCATTTTAACTAAAGCCAGTATTTGATTCTCCAGATAGCGAGAAGAGACAAGTACACTATTTCGACTACGACATTTTGGGTTTGAATGATTTTATCCAGACAGCAAAACACATTTTTTGGCTGTGGATCACACATTTTCAAATCCAGAGGTTAATTTTAGAATAAAATCCTTAAGAAGAAAAATCAAGATGGTAATGGAGCCCTATCACAAACACGTATTACATTGTGCTATCTAAACTTGTGAAAAATTAGGGAATGCGCATTTTGATTGTTCCTGTTCGCAAACTAAAGAATGTAACAAATACAAAAAGAGACTAAAGAGGAACATACAGTATCATGTATCAAATAACTCCTACAAAGGGGAAATGGAGATGAATCATAACACACCTGTAATTCTTCAATAGGAGGCATGGTCAGATCACAGACTGGAACTGCTAATAAGAAAAACAGAGTCTCTTAAATGCAGATTAACATAGGAATCACGGCCAACATCCTTCCTTTCATGCTGACACAGAAGAAATGAACATGCCTGCTGTACTTTGCTGCTAAAAAGGGCTTCAGAACATTGCTAAAAGAAAAGAAGTGAACCTGAAAGTTTTCTTCCTAGACTAATGTGGAGACAAGTATTCACAGTTTCACTATGAAAGAAGTTCTGAGCGGAAAAAATTGCTTCCACTAAAACCCCTGAAATAATAAATAAAATTAAAAATTAAGTGGGGAATTTTAACAGCCTCCTTGTTTTCCTGCTAGTTTCCTCACTAAGTCAGAAATAGGAATCCCTAAGCTTCTTTCAGGTACACAGCTCAAAGTCAGCGTGACCAGTTAGAGGACTCTGGAATCAAAGAGCCCAGGGCTCTTGGGGTCCTCAATCTAGGACAGCTTTACCATACAAACGACCTTGATGCTGGTGGCATCAAGTCACAAAAAAGCCACAGATCACTGTGCAGAGTCTGAAGGCCATAAGCGTCCTGACTGGGGTGATAAGCACTTGTCTTAAGTCCTCCACAAAGTCCAGACGCAGAGGTAACAGAGCTTCAGCCCTGGAGGGCCGATGAAGATAGGAGCATGAAGACGACTTCTGGAAAATAAATGTTTTCATGATGGTTTCAGACTACTTTTCCATTCTTTTTTTTTTTTCCTGTCTCAGATATTGGAAATACCACCTTTCAAAATGGCTGGAGTGTCAGTCTTACAAGTGCTGGGCAACACGCAAGTAAAACAAAATTGAACACCTTACTTTGAGAAAATTAGTAGATCAGAACTTACTCTTGACTTTTCTTTCCAGTTCTGGAAGAAAACCAGTATTGAAACATCAGAGTTAGTCAAACCTTGGAAATACTGATTTTTCAATACCCTGTAGTAGTTAAGTCAGCACAAGACTTTTAGGCAGGTCTCTGTTCCTTTCTTGATGTTGGATGCTTGCATTCAAATAGAATATAAAGAGACCAAATTCAGTACCTAATTTTTGATACATCCAAAACATGGTTCTGACACAGGAAAATGCCTGTATACAGTAAATCTAACTTACTGTTTCAGTTGTACTGCTCTGGCAAAAGGCTTTCCAGTGCTCCTCTATCTGCTAATGTTATAGGAGCAGAGCAGTGCCGTTCAATTAACATGTTAACAAATGCATACCGAATGCAGAGGCAATGAGAAAGTAATATTCTACCTTTTCATGTACACTGTGCCTGTTGAACAGCTCTAACATCCAGATCATTAGCCACAAGAAGTTGTTTTTCCAGTCACCGACATCCATGTTTTTACTTCAGCAGCCATAACACTCCAAATGTCTAAATGAGTTTGCTTTCCCAGAGTGTCTGGGAAATGGTTTTGCTAATCTCAGTCTAAGAACTCATTACCAAACTGAATTCCAGCATCTTTTCTAGTGTCTAGCCAGAATATCAAGTTTCAGACACCTTTCACTACTCTCTATTTATGTAATTCTTTATTAAACCTGCATTTTACAGCCATTTTTTTTACAACTTGGGCATATTAAGTTACAAGGTTCTGCATAATTGAAAAAGATCCAGCAACAGCTCCAGAGGTACCAGAGATTTGGGATGGAAGTGTAAAATAATTTACAGAGCAATGATACACAAAATGCTGGCAATGGAACAGTTTCATGTTGATGCAATTCACGTGGCTGCTGCCGTGTACTTTTTATTTTACACAGGAAGGGACGTTACATTCCTTCCCGTCTCATGTTACGCTAGAAATTAATTTCTAAAGAATAGCTGTTTCAAAAATAATATCAAATGACCACGGCAAGATGAGCAACACAGCAGCTAAACAGCCTGTATTTATGAAGTACTATAGACATTTGAAACACTGCAGACATGAACTCACTAAAGCTTTACCATCCTTTCCACGGCAGGTAGAAGGAACACCCTAGAAGTAGGGACACATTGCGGCAGCCAAAGGAGTTCACCAGGTACAAGAAAATAGGGATGGTCTCTTCTGAGAGGATAAGGAAGGACAAGAGGACCCAAGCAGATGGAGTGCAAAGGGGAAATTACTATTAGGGATGAGGAGAAAAAAAAAAAACAATAAACCACCTCTTAGAGAAAGAGCGGTCGTGCACTGGAACAAGTAGCTTTGCTCCGCCCTTGGAGCTCATTGAGCCTTGCTTGGAGAAGACCCCAGCACCTCAACTGACTTTTAAGTTGCATTTAACCACAAAGTCAGCTTCACTTTGACTGGGCTTGGACCAGACAACTTCCCGTGGTCCCTTCCAGCCTCAATTACTCAATGATTTGATCTCAATTTCCATCCAATATTCAGGATTCCACAATTAGGAAATGGATGAGGGAAATCTCCACTGTGGAAAGTGGAGCCATTTTTCCACAGCACAAGAAAGCTAAAACTGCATTGAAACTAAAAAATTTTAATCTGATCACCTAATCTTAGTCACTTAATTAAATAGTCAAGCTTTCTATCACACCAATGTGTATTTCAGTCTCACAAAGAATTATTCATAAATATTTAAGAAACTGTAAAATTAATTTCAAGATATTTTGGGCCGTTTTATTTTGGTTCTAACAGTGTTTCATGAGTTAGCTGTCTGTCTGTTCAAAAGTAACTTAAAAAATAGGAAATGAAATCAAACACAGTAATGCAAAGCGATAAGTTGTAGGGTAAAAAAATTTCCATAAATTCTCACACACAAAGATGGAATTCAGGATATTAATACCAAATCTAATTATCATAAGCAAACAGCTGGTATCTAAAGTTGTTAGTCAGTTACTAAAAGTATACAGAGATCTGTTACTTACATTTATTTAGGCCTGGAAATGAGGTCTTGGAAAGAAATAAGCACATAACTGATTGATTTCTACACTCTAATTTGTTTATTTCAGTTAGAACATTCACATTTCATATACTTCTGGAAAGACCTGGCAGTGGAATTAACTGTGAAATGCCTGATGTTTCTTACTTATGTTATCTTTGTTTTTTTCACTACTCTTTTTTTCTAGTGAAAAAAATTCAGTATGTAATGAAATACATAAAAGCTCTTGTTGTAACACAGATAAACAGAGGAATTTGGCTGTTCTGTGACTCCACTGCAGAGAGAAATAAAATGAAGTTTCACCTATCGTCAGAGGTTTTCAAAACTACGCTTCCTACAGACTATGCATGTGAGAATTCAAGTCAAATAGCATTCTGCTCATCCACTTTTCAATTCCATTGGCTCAAACGGCATTACTTTGGGAGACTTTCTTAGAATTAAACTATTTATAGATTCATCTATAAAACTCTATTACTTTTATTTGCTATTCACTAGGTCACTCCTAACAAATTACCTGAAGTATTATAGTTTTAAAGGCTTTTTGTAACTTATATCTTCCTAAACCTAAATTTTCAATATTTCACAGATTTAGGAGCAAAACCTTCAGATTTATTTTTTTTTCTTTCATTCTTACCTTTGTGGGTTTGGGTGAATAAAATCTGCCTTATACATAATATCAAATGTACTTCAGTCCTGTTTTCATTTTGCTAGTACTCGGACAAACATGCCTACACTGTAAAGCTTATAAAAAAAAAAGTGACGATACGCCAACATCATTCACAACGTAAGCCCGCTTCGAGGCTGGCCTCACCAGCTGTCTAAAGACTGGAAAGGAAATAAACATTTTAAATGGCCACCCCACTGGAAATGTAAGTCCTTCTTGGTGCGGTATGCCAGAGCAGGTTTTGCCCTGCACGTGCCTATGTATGTCTGAATGTACACAAAACTCAAAAGGAAAAGCACTAGAAATAACATTGGGAAGATCCAGTAAGCCTACAGAGAATCACATAGAAGACGTTAACATAAAAATTTAAGGTCAAAAGTCCTACAAAATTAGAAATTACCCTGTTCATTTTCTGCATAATTCTTATTTTATATGTATTTTAAAGCTAAGTGTCTAAATTAGAGTCTAATCATTAATCTGGATGTCTCAAGAAACAGTAAGACCCTCTCAGGTTAGAAGATGCAGACTGGGGTATAAACTGCTCCAGCAGGTTCCCATATCCCTCTGGACTGAACTCAAAATTGCAGGTGGATTGCACCGATGCCACAGGCCTCCTTACACCACTGATCCTGAATTCCACACAAACACTAAATGTAGCATCTCGTCACTAATAATAGGGAAGTCAGCGTGTTGTGTGCGATGCCCGATACTGCCAGCAAACAAGGGAAGCCGATGAGCTAAACAGGGAACGAAAAGCTTTATCTTGCAGGAGAGTACAAACCTGAATAAACACTTAAAATTGGTACAGAAGCTTTGTTTTGAGGATGTTAGTAATAATTTGTTTTTTCTTTAAGGAGACTGACCCAAGTAATATGCCTAATTTATCAGGGTACAACTCTTAACTTGATTATTTTTAAAGAATATTTAAAGAATAAATTTATCAACTAACAGGATTTTTAGACTGGCTGAAGAATGTATTATGACTGGTTAATAGGAGTTAACACTCAATTGTTTAATCATCGTAACAAAATGTGTCAAAACTGTGCTCAAACTTTCAGATCTACGGGTTTTTGTTTTTGATGACTTACCAAAAAGCATACAAAACTCCCCAAGAGACCACAACCAAGGCAAACCACCCCCTTCCCAGGCTAGAGCACCCCAGCCGTATGAGACGAAGGCACAGCTCTCCCGTCCTGAACCCTGCTGGTCCCACAACATTGACAGTTCAGAATTCCCAAAGGAGAAAATTGAGGCACTGGAGGCTGCCAGTAACCAGTCCCCTCCCGGTCTCCAACACTACCTTTTAGAAATTGCAGCCTCACATTATAGTGGTTCTGAGCAGACATGTCATTGACCCCGACCTTTTCCAAAATTTCACAGCAACTACAGAAAACTAGATTAATTTTTCCTTCAGTGCTGGCCTTTCATCACATACCCGTGACGTGTTTTTGAGTTCCCTGCCTCGTTCGGTTATACCTCCCCCTATACATGAAGGGTCCCACACGCTTTCTGTTGTGTGGTTGCATTTCAAATGCTGGCGTGAAGAGCATGTCGGGAGCTGCTGGCTCAGAGGAGCTTGGAAGCAAACACGGAAAGAGCTGGAGGAAGTGAGCTGGGCTCACGCATGACTTTTCCACGGAGTTTCATAAAAGTTTTAGGCCAGCCCAGACAGTATGGGAACTCCCAAATGACACATGATCCATTTTCATTACCCTCACATTTCCACTGCAAACATAATTCACACTGGACTTGCTGAAGAAAAAAAAAAGAAAAAAAAAAAGACACCACACAGAAACCCAAACAAGATGTAGCACACCTCAAAATACTCTTTTTTACACCTCTATTGTTATTCTACAAGAAATTAAAATGAGAAGTAGCCAGGGTGACATCTGCATTAATATATACACGCAGCACCTATGGATTTACTCTTTAATTAAAGCAAGAACCTTTATGGCATTTGTAGAGAGTGAGGTAAAGGACATTTTTCCTGCCTGTATAAGCTTCAGCACACCGGTTTCCTCCCTGAAGAGCACATAATAACTACATTTAAGTAAATCAGGTCAATATGTCCTCCTCTATTTTATGTTAAGGTAAACTAGCCTTCCTGTCCCACTGCAGTTTAGTTTTTCTTTATAGCTATTTAAGACCTATTATAGGTTAACATTAACATTCAGACTGCTTCCTGCACTGTCTGATTTTTCTAGATGATAAACTTAATAGCATTTAGTGACAGACAGAAAGTGAGAAGTTGCGGGAAGGGGGAATTTCATCTCCAACAGCAGCTTACAACATTTACAGCACTTTAATAGCGACATCAATAAAAAGGCAGATCTACTGAAGAATGCCAGTGCTTTACTTTGGCTACAGCCACCAGAGAGCAGGATCTATTCTGCTTACCAAGCACCATCTCTTCTTTTCCAGGCATTCACATCTCACATCTGGACAGGGAGAATAAATTGGGGCGGGGATCCGGAAAGCACAGAGGACAGAAGCTGCACCACACCTGGCACAGACCACGTCTCTTCAGCGCTTCTTTTAGACCTCCATTCCACTGTTGTGGCAGGATGCATTAGCATTAGTATTCAACGATCCACACACAAAATGTAACTTTGGAAAAGACATTACCTCACGAGAAAAAAATCTTGCTCCGTATCCATTTTTCAAGATTGAATTAAGCCTGTTTCGGTTAAACGTGAGTATCAGTAGTCTGAAACCTAAATCGGAGGCATATGTCACTCTATACTGCCTCAGAGGTTCAATCAGCGGATTTTGCAAATCTTTCTGCTGCTAACAGGTAGCAAAAGTCACCAGAGACTTGCAATGATTTGTCAAGGTTTCCGATTCCCGATGCTGGTACATTTTGTTCTCAGAAGCAGCGTGGCTTCTAGAGACAGCAACTCTGCCTTTGTGCTCTGGGTTGCTTTGGAAATCTCTCAGTTACCCAGAGGCAGTATTTCTATTATGAAAGACCACGTAAGCTACTTTTAAAACACTCAGTTTCTAAATACACTCACATTTAGCTGAAATCTGACTCCCGTGCTTTGGGAAAAAATAGAAAAGGCAAGGAAAGGGAAACCCTTCTGCTAACCATGACAACTGAAAACGTGGCCGTCTTCTGCTCTGGGGCTTTCTCCTTTGGAAGATGTGCTCCTTCAGTCGTGCTAAAAGAACACTGGGCTATTTGGACAGCCTAGAAGGACCAAATTGAGATTATGCAACAAATCACTTGTTATCAGGTGCAAAGGAACTGCACAAATAGAGTTTCAATGAACACCAGCCCACCAAAAATGCCAATTAGATGGGCCTGATCTATATCCAGGCTTCCCAAGGTTTCATGCTTTGTGCCTTAATAACAACAATATCTTGTTTCACAAAAACCTGTCATGTTTATGATTGGGTTTCGTTAGTCGGCAAGTCCAACTAGCTAAGTCAGTATTTTTTTACCACACATGCTGGTAAAATGCAACTTGCATTGTACATTAGACCTTCACAGCTGGTTAGCCCTGTTTCTCTTGGAGGGCTAGAAGCAGCACAAGGATTAAATGACACTGACAAGTAGTAAGTGAGCAAAACCTGATTACTTGAAAAAGATATGAATTTTATTTTACGTTACTTTAAGTTAGAGAGAGCTTCGAGAACATGTATGATACGATACATCTGAAGAATATAAATGGTGCTAAGATGATTCTAAGTTGACTGTGGCCTTCCTGTCCTCAGGTCTATGTGGTACAGGCTAAAACGCATGGAATAAAGCAAAGAAGTCTCAAGAGAAGTCTCAAGAGTGTATGAAATTGTGGACTCTGGGATGTACTCTAGCTGATGATTTCCATACGGACAGGCAGAAAACAAGAGAATTGAAAAAATGTCTACATGCTTCCTTGGCCAGATTTAGCTACTTGGCTTGTGCATGCAGGGAGGTGTCACAGAAGATGCTACTGTCTCCTTGCCAAATAAGCCAGCCAGGTACCAATCTGTACTCACTAATCAAACAACACAAAGCAACTCAGTCCTTTCATCTTAATTACCTTCCTTCTAATTTAAATAGCTAGAAGCATAGATTTTCCTATACCTCTCTGTGAAACAAAGGAAGAAATAGTCCTGTAGCTGTTTTAAAGTTGCCAAAAAGATCTCCAGCAAAATAAATGCCCATCAGAATTCCAGATATCTGTTTCTCTTTGTAAATATATCCTAAACCTTTTTCCCATCCCCAAGTACGAAACCTCAAGATGGGCCCGTGAGATGAGACCAAAGGAAGCTGGACAGCTGTGTGAAAACAGAGCTGCCAGGCTGCAGGTCTAGCAGAGCTCCTCTGAGCACACAGCTCACTATAGAGTTCGTCCAGCTACAGTGTGTCTAGGACATCTATGACCCATGACATGAGGAAAGAATTAAATGCACAGATAATGCCAGGAAAGGAGAGGCAGGCATCAGCTGTGCCAGTTTCATTCTCAACGTATGAGACTCAAAAGGTCTGAATAAAGGGGTTACAAAGGAATACCAACTGCCTCGGGATCATGAAAATTTATGTCATAAGCAAAAACAGGTACCGCATATGCACCTCCTGCTTCCCACCCTCAATGCACACATCAGTTCCAGCATACAACGGCAGCCCAGAAGACAACAGACACTCAGGAGTACGGCTGGGTCTCCTGCCACTCTGATAACACCTTGGAAAAAAAGTATGGCTTAGGATAAACTAAAGAAAACCTTGGAATGCAGTCTAAATCAGGATCTAGATAAACTCCCAGCTAGCTCGAAAATTTGTAGTAGGCACAAACATGTTGTAAAAACACCTTTCCACTCCCTGTCCCTTGAGCTCTGCAAGATCTAAGTTCCAAACCTCACAGCGGGAGGAAAATATGGTTAGTTGGAAAAAGAAGACTTAAAAGTCACATTGCAAGCCAACCCTCGAACGCTGAGCCACAGCAATACCTAAAGCACGTGTGCAGGTGGCACGTACAGAACCTATGTAAACGGCCACCGGGACACACGTGCGCTACCTGCCAGCTAAAGTGAGGTGACTGAATGTTGGCCAAACACATCGCCACAGATGGTTTCACTGACTCCGACGGGCAGCCAGCACCAGCAGAGATAGTCTGGCAGGGGAAACCTGGATGGAGGACAAGGTAGAAAGCAGGCAAATATCCTACTCCTTCTCAAAATAAGTTGCTGTTTTCTTTTGAAAGTTTCAGACTCTTTGGACCCAATTAAATTTGAAGAAGGAAATGAGAATTAAGCAAAATTCTTGGACAGGAGGATAGATTTTTCAACTCTACCGGGACTGCAAGCAATGCACGAAAGGCAGTGTCAGGTGCTAAAGCAAAACAGTTCAATTTAACAGGAACAAGAAAAGTATGAACAAGAGAGAGGATATATCTATCTAAGGTATGTAACTTTCATAGAAAACACACCAACCCTGGTATTTTTCTAATCTTCTTCTAATACTCTGTGTTTGGTGACATGCAAGTTCCTCCAATCAGGGAAATCAAAGATTTCATTTGATAGTATAAATATTTGTTCCACACCATTTCTTAGCATTCTTAACACTGTTAATGTTTATGTAAACATCGCTACCTCAACAGTAGTCCTGCGAAGGATCCGAGAGCCGTGCCTTTAACTACCCGGCACGGGACATCTGCGAAGCAGCTTGGAGCTTCTGGAAGCCGCTCGTTAACTAGAACCTCCAAACTTGGCAGAAGCCTCCCATGGAGAGATCGACCGACTGTTACTGGTCTTTAACCGAAAAAGACCAATTCATCCGTAGAGTCAAACAAGCAGACCATTTTACATTTACACAATTGATGCCCATCCAGAGCAAGACAGATAGAACCAGTTCCTCCAGGCAAACCTCTTAACTGACTGTTAGTCTTCAATTTATTTAACAAACCAAAAGATTCAAAAAAGCATCTTTCTTCAGAAATAAATTTACTAAAGATTTATAGTACTTGTCTTGCATATTCATGTTAAACAGAAATAAAAAAATATTTTACTACAGCCTTGTCATGGTTTCTGGCAAGAACTAATGCAAAACAATTAAAGACTTTTTCAAATTTTCCCTCAAAACTTGCCTAGAATTAAGTCTGCTTATCCATACATTCATTACACCACACACTGCCACGCTCAGGTGCCATGCACAGACTTAATAACTTTTTACTGGCACTAACAAGAGAAAGATGCCAGGCTAGATTCTTCTGGGAATGGTTCAAATGACTTCCACCTATGTGACGCCAAGCACAAACTGACAAATTCACCTTCCAAGATGAGAGCTGGGACTTGAAGTCTGCATTTTAACAACTGAAATGGCATGTGGAAAACAAATAAAAGAGGTTGTGACACACTGAAGCAGCGGTATTTAATTTGGAAAAAGATGTCACATGAAAGCCAAGACAGAGATGTACTTTGTAATCCATTAGATTTGATGCACCATCACACCCAGGACATGGTAACACTGAGACCTGAAACTATTTTTGATCCTCAGCAGCAGGTAATCTACTATGATGTGCCTGTCTTGTTAGAAACAAGCCTCTGCATCTCAGTCTCACCACAATGAGCTCTGAGTTTCCTGAGGAACACAGCTTTGAAGACAGACATAACAGGTTTTCCTGCAGTATTACTAAATCCCATTTGCTTAGTCACTTGCCCGGGTACAAATGCTGAAACAGCAAACACAGACATCACAAATGAGCCAGATCATGAGACATAGAACTTGGCAAAGTGTTTTCCAGGAACAAGGTAGATCTGCTGAAATGAGTAAGTACGTACCTCTGGACAATAATACAGTATTTTTCAAACTTTTCAAGAAGCTATTAAAAAAAACCCAAACAACTCAAAACAACAACACCCCCACTCACACAAACACACCTTCTCAAAAAAAAAAAAAAAAAGAAAAAACCAAGCCCCACCACACAAATAAAAAAAAACCAAAACACCAAAATCAAAGCATAGGCTCACATTGCCTCATGCCCTTACCAATGACAGTCATATAAAAATTCTGGAGTATGCATTTCAAGAGTTCGATGGAAAACCATTACATGTGGATGATGATAAAGGATTCACCATCTTCTGGCACAAACACCGCTAGACTTCCTCTAAAATCGTAACACAGAAATTAAGAGAGTAAATGGCAGTGTTAGAGCTCAAAAATACGTATTAGGTGTACCTTGATCACATATAAAGTGGTCACAATTTCAAGAAGCAGAAGAGGATTACTCACTGGAAGAAAATATAAATGTCTTTAAAAGTAGTTTTAGAAAGCACCTCTTTTGTTCATCCACCAAAGCAGAGGCTATATTTACTCACTGCTAGCTCAAAAGCAGAATTAGTGTGGTATTTGACAGCGTAAGGATAGCTACATCATGTCAGGTGGAAATTCCCCCTCTAAGCTTTCTGAGAGCAGTCAACAGCAAACACATGGAGAAGAGAATGAGACAGAAGCAGAGAGGGGTACCTCTCTGATACCCTCCCAGCTCCAGCAATCCACAATTCTCAGACTTCCTGAATTTCATGTAATTCTGGTTTTAATTGCTCCAAGTGACATGTTTCTTTCATGGTTGCTTCATTGAAGCAAAGTAAACTTCTGGCACCCATATCATCTCCTAGCGAGAGGTTGCAGAGTTTAATTTTCTCACAGTGTGTAGAAATACCTAATTCACTTTGTTTTAAATCTGCTGCCTGTTAACTTCATTTGATCTTGCAAAAGTCTGCCTGGGGAGAAGAACATCAATGGAATTTTTGTGAAACCTACACGACAATCAGAGGAGATAACTGCATGTTTAAGATGTTACAGCGGCTCCTGCAAATAGAATGCAACTTTCTCAGGTTATCTAAATGGTATAGAACTCTGCCTCCACTGATAATCGTTTAAGAATTGTATTTTCTAATATCATTTAGTGGCCCACATGGAAAAAAACTGTTCCAAGTTTAAATTGTTAATCTACAGATTAAAAAAAAATGATCAAAAGTTTAATCGTCACTCTCATTAACCACTGCAACAGAAAAACCTACCGCTGTGTGTAGCTACAGAATCAGCCTTTAAAATTCTTCCATCAGAATCAAAACCCAACTTTGGAAAGTCACCAACAGTGACTTCAATAGTCCTCTGATAATAGAAAGGAAAATGTAACATCTCACAGGTGAAATGATTCAAACAGCTCTTCTCCTTAGCTCAGCTTTAAGACAAAGAAAACACCATTCAGAGTCAGAGTTGGGAGAGCGCCCTGAAATGAGGCTAGATGTAATCTATTAATAAATCCCCTCTTTCCATTCAGCTGATTTTATTTACAAGTTTCCTATTATCTGTAGCGGCTCATATGATCTCTGTTACTGTGGTCACTGACCAATCTCAATCAGAGACAGTTAAGATTTTACTTTCTAAGGGGAACTTTTGCAAGTGAGTTGAAATTACTGGCTGGGGCAGGGGGTCTTCACCAACTAGGGAGTAAAGGATGTCCCCTCGTCCATAAGCAGGGACTTGGAATCTCAAAGGCCCTGGGAGGCCACCTCCAGAGGCTGCCACGTCCCAGTGTTGCCCACTGACCCCTGGAGCCCCAGCTGCCGAGTAAAACCCAACAGCTAGGACAGGCCGGGGACGTGATGACAGTTTCTGTATTTTGTTACAAACTTAGTCATTTCTCCATGCTCACTTTGTGGGAAGTTGTGAAGAGAAAAAAAAAAAAAAAAAAAAAGGGCTTCGTTCCAGAAATGCATACTGATTAAATTCTGAATGTTGGCCAGCTCTAATTTTTATTTAACATATTCCAGTAGCCTCCTCCCCTTTCCTGGTGTGAGATGTGAGCAGATTAGTCTCAGATGGCCTTTCAGGCACACGGTGATTTACCCAGACACAAACCAGGAGATCTGAACACGCTCTCCCAAGTGCCAGAACAGTCCACTTAATACAGGACCATTTCCCCTGTCTGCTCTGAGCCATTTAGGATATGGCAGTTTGATAAAGGATTACAGTTAAACGAGATTTCTAGACCTGTAACATTTCCATAAAAGAAGCAAACTTTTAAGAGCCACCCACATCAGAGGTGAAGCATAATTAAGTGCCTCGCAGTTGTGAAAGGTCTCACCAGATTTTCACCTGCTGTATAATCCCTTATCACCTGAACTTCATTCTCTGCTAGATTTTGGATAAATTATTTAAAGAATAGAACGAACTAAAACGCTTCCTCTTCCTTCAATAATTTTTACTGGTTTGGGGTTTTTTTTAAGCCTGGCTCCCTTCAAAAAAGTCTAGAGATCTAGCAATAATCTACTATAAATACCTAAATCCTTTCTAGTTCTTCTCATACACCACCTTTCCAAACATGACCTTGCAGTACAGGTATGTTAGTGCTGTTTTGCAGATCCATCCATTATAAATGGCTTGAAAATAGAGAGGAATTTAAAAGTCAAGTATGTCTGCTTTTGGTGAAAACCAATTGGATTTGTATGTGGTACAGAGGTGAAAGCTAACATCACTGAATTACAGTATTTAGTAGTCAGGCAGTCTTTCCAATAATCCCATCAAAAATTGTTACCGGCTAAGGCTTGGCATAGAACCCAGTAGAAATAATAATATTTTACTGACAAAACTGCATTAGGGTTTGAAGAATCTAAACACTGTGAAGAAATAAACTAGGAACAAAAAGGCTCCAAAACCTCAAAGTCAGTCAGCATAGAGAACCTCAGCAAAAAAAAACAAAACAAAACAACAAAACAAAACAAATCAATCCCCATTGCCATAAGAGCACAACAGAGCTGTCTTCAGTTCTCCCATTACCTTGACTATTTCTAGAGAATGCAAGTGTGAAAAGGAGATTATTACAGGATAGTTTTGACACAATAACACTGCTCAATAGAAGCCTCCTTGATCGCTCTGGGAAAGTGGTCTGCAACTTGTCTCACCTAGGTACACAAATCCTGATGCAGTGTCCAGAACAAACAGCACTTCAGCACTGCTCCCTCTGCAGTAAGCTCAGCCTAGATACAAACTCGTGGTTCTCCAAAAGCAGCGCGGTCAACGTAGGAGCAACTCTGGTTATTGCGACATTTCCTCTCAAGCCATTGTCTCAGCACATAAATAAGAGTAGGGAAGAATAACTATGATGACTCTATAAAGCTTGAAGGCAACAAAAAGCAGTATGTGCCATCACATATACCAGTGCCATCTGGTGAGCACTACACTAAAGAACTTCTCTCCCTCACTTGCCACTTGAAGTTCCAAAAGTCTTCCACTTTGAACTTTGGTTCACAAATTCAGCCACTTTTGGTTTCTCCAGTCCCAGTTGCTCAAGCAGTTCTAACTTATAAAATGTGCAAAGCCCTCTAGAAGGGATCCACCGGAGAAGCAGGAAAAGCAAAAGCGTGGCGATGGCCGGGGCAGCAACTGCAGCAACGGTTTCTTTCCCCAGCCTTAGATTTCCAGTGGATAAAGGACACTCAAATAGCTCCAAGCAAAAGAGCTTAATTGCAGCACACAGGCTTTGCGTAGAGGATCATATTAAGAAACCAAGAAAACATCACCCAGGTTATAATTTGCTCTTTTGTCAAGAGGTACTACAGAAAACACTTCAAAGGGCTTCTTAGATGAAAAATTACCCCTTTTTGGAGCACACTTCACATAATACGATGATGAATTTCATATCATATCATTTACTAGTCAAAACAATAATTCTTTATCAAGATTCCTGCATAATTACTTTAGCTTACAAAATTCAAGATGTTTTGTGCTTTCGTACACCATCGCTGACAACAGCCAGATAATAAAAACCATGTTCCAACTCCCCAGTGACTGTTTTTTCATGTGAACCATAAACAGAGAATATTAAACGGAAAGAAAACAACTGAAGAGGTTATAAACTGCAGGAAACCTGCAGGGTAATGGGGGAAATATCTATTGTTTTGACTACAAAATCTACTAAACTGCACATTGTGTACAAACATGGAAACAGACATTAAATAAAAATAAATAAAAAAATGACCTTAGCGTTGGTTTTCTTTTTCTCAGAAAGGTTTCTCTTCACAGAACTGTGAGATGTGTGATTTCTTGTCCATTTCATAAGGCTAGCTTTGATCTTTTCTATTAATTAGACAATTTCTTTGCTTTCTGTAGCTTTTCCACAACTTTCTCATCAGAAGAAGAGTTAATTCCCTGATATTATGACTTCAAACAAGTTTGCAACCACTCAATACAGGTCACAGAAAACACAGATGTGGCTGCGCTGTCTAAGACTTCCAGTTCTGTACAGCTCAGAAAACAAACATACACTGAAGCCTGTTAAAGTTTAATCTGAGTTAAAGCACAACTGCATAGTCAAATATCTGAAGATATATTACAAGCACATAAAGTACATAGCCAGTAAAAATAATTCTTTAATTACCATGTGGTATATTTCTGATATAAGATGATCAAATAAATGCAAGTTGGTTAAATATTAAGTTGCATTAAAATTCAAATGCACATATTCTATGCTATAAAGATTATCATCAAAAGCACTGCTGAAAAACCTCTGCAATACTGACAATTTTATTTGACTTGAAAATAGTTTCACCAAAACGTCCATGACATCCAGACTGAACTATTTAGCTAACCACAACAGGCAAAATGCATAAAAGCAACAGAGAACTTTAATATCACCTACAGGCCCCGCAAACAGAAATGCAGGACAGCATCTGGAAGGAGGGCAATCTTGAAATTATCTGAAGCAGGGCTTTGGATAAACCCCTTATCAAGTGAAGGCAGATGAAAACCATGGATCTAGAACCAGTTCAAATTCTGAACTTTTCCAAAACGGCGACATTCAGAACTGTATTCTAGACACATATGCTTTTTAAGGTCAATCATCTACAATATAAAGAAGATTTTACTCCAAGAAAATCTACTCTTCATAACAAAAACACCAAGTGTTTCACTGCTGAAATCCTACACATGTATCAATGTATTCTCCAGCTATGGAAGTCCAACCTTTACCTGTCCTAATATTTGTCCACAACTGACTTCCACAAACTTTCCTCCCATCAGAACCACCACACCCACATAAAGACAACCCAGGTGTCCCATAGTAAACACAAATGCCTATATATTTAAACAACATCATGAGAGGCCAGTCCACGTGGACTGGTTTGACAGCAGTGGGGCTCTTGCTTCCTGTTGTCTCACTTCTGCGTGAAGGTTCATATGATGATGGTTTCCATTTTTAAAGAGCAATTTTCAGAACTACTATTCAGACATGAATCATCTGTAAATACAGATGCCTTGAGCTTGGCATCAACTATTTTCTCTGCAGCATTAGGCTTTGTTCTTGCCCTAATGACTTCACAGTCATAATTTTCCCCAGATTTTGATAATACTAAATTTAGATCATAACAGATATTTTTTATTATATTCTCTGGCATTCTTGCACACAACCACTGCCTTATATTAGCTACACTGAGTGCCATTTTCTTTACTCCCATAGGCCTTTTTCTAAGAGTGCTCTAAAATCTAATTTGTGAGCTAATACATAGAAGAAAATATTTTGGCAGATGCACATATACTTACATTGTCATATCATTAAACAGCTTATTGTCTCCTTTCATTTACTTTTTTTTAAAGAAGTAACTGAAATCTGATCTTTTAGTATTCATTTTCATAAAAGGTTACAAATTTAAATACTGCAGATCACTATACTGGAAAATCAGGAAAAAAACCCACACGACAAAAAATTTACAAGACTCTAAGACAGAAGTCTAGAAATTTTAGGAACTTTAAAGAACCCACTCGATATTCTCTCCTCAGTGAGAGACTGCAGTGAGAACTTAAAACTAGTTTGTCAGAGGAAGGTAATCTGAGGAGATGAGGAGACAGGCCTTGCCTTTTCACCCTGAAGACATGAGAAATTGATTTAAAAGGTCCACCTTTTAAACAGAGGCTATAGGAAGGAACGTCCTTGTGCTGACAAGGGTAAGAAGCTACCACAAAGCAGGCTATATGGCTTCAATAAAATCAGGCAAACCTGAAACATGTAAATGATGAGTAAAACAAAATTAACAAATATTTACATTTTTCCAGCTGTTCTGCTAGAAGTTTTTTTCTACTAGACCCCCCTTAAGAGGCACGATGCGGACATAAGATCCACCCCACAGGTACTAACACAAGGTTATGTGGCCTCTCCTGCTTCATACTCTGGTTGGGTTCCTTTTGCACAGTACAAGCTCCAGCCCTGTCCCAAATTAGATGAATGCAGAACCAACATTCTCACACACGCTACAGAAAGCACCTGCCTCACACATTAGACAAAGCTGAAATGGTATCAGCAGCATCTGGCCCTGTTTTCTTTTTAATGATTTATACATGCAATATTTTTGCAATGCTGTTGCTGGATTTTCCACAGGCTCTTTTATTAGCAACATCAAAGCTGATTTCCTATATGTTTCCTATAAATGCTTTGTACAGTTCGTGTTCTTGGCTTTTTTCTTTGTGTTTTCTTCAGTTGTTCTGACAGTAAAGCAGCGCAAAAATTATTTGAAGGAAGAAACAAAATACTGTGTTTTTTTGTTTACTCTTAGTATCTTGCAAATAACGTGCAAATAAGAAAACTTCAGAAAACAAAAATACTCCATGGATACATGCAGTGACCCTCAAGAGTTTTGCCCCATGTTTTTCCCCACATTAAATTATTAACAAATTATCAAAATCTTAATTGTAAAAGATAGAAATAATGTTTTGGTTAAGTCAGATGCAAAGAGGACTCAATCAACTGTTCTAATATAAATCAAAAAGGCTCTGAATTTGACTACAAGCGACGGCCTGTTGGGACATGGTTTAGTTTTGTCTTGTTTTGTATATTCAGCCCATTCATCAGTGACAGGTCTTTGACACTGGCAGTTGTCTTGTTGGTCTTTTAGGAATGATTGATTTTCAGTCTTCCCCTCTTAGCTTCTCTGTTTTATGCCCCCAGCCAGTGGACTTTTCTTATCTCCTTTCTGTCAAAAACTTCATCAATTTTATCAGTTAGTGTGACCCTTAACACAGGTTTATTTTATGGTCTGCTGACCAATTCACTTTAGAAAACTGATGAAATAATATCTCCAGATTATTCACAGATCAACAATCCTATCTGCTGCAAGCTGATCCCTCACTTCTCAAAACCTCTCCTTCTTACTACAACTATCATCTCATTAACTGAGCAGCTTTTTAAAAACCATCAGCAACAGGACAGTTAACTTTGCCGAACTCCCTATGCACTCATAAACATTAACATTTCAACACCTCATTTCTGTCCAATCTCTCAGAAAACTGGGTTCAGTAACGATCTTAGTCTTTTTCAGTTCTACAATAGGAAGAACAGCACAAGGTAATACAATAAACAATCCTACAGAGTGGGAAGAAAAGAAAAAAAGCCAGGGCCCCATCAAATCTTGCAACGACAACATGTTGTGAATTTTGTGAGAGGGCTCATCTCCACGCATCTGCCCGAGATGTCGGCATCTAGACTAAACCAGCTGCGTGGGCAACCCCTGCAGAGAGCAACTCTGCACACACCTACGATGCTCCTGAAACATCATACTCAGGTGAGATGTATCCTCCTCTTGGCTGTGTTTGTGTAGCTGGCAGTCAATAATGTCATGCCTGGCACTGTACAGTTATTCTTTGAAAGCCAGTCTACAATATTAAAAGAAATCAATCATACAGCGCAGTCCACTAACCCATCCTTGCCTGCAAAACATTTCCTTTTCTCTAGAAACAGGCCATAATCAGCATAATGGCTGCGTGCTCACTACGTTCCTAAGGAAGCGTTTTATTCCAGTACTTCTCAGCCCATGGAAACACAACTCACTGCTGGACAGACATAATAAATCTTTCTCTGTCTTTTCCTTTGTCAGTGTTCTCATCAGTGTCTTTTTGATCAGACCTAACTCATGGCACTTTTACGATTTATTTTTTTCTTCAACCAGTTTACTTCTGCTGTAATTAAGCTTTTTTACTGTTTGAGGTTCTAAAACTCCCATCACTGAGTAAAAATTGATGGTATCCACGCTTCTTGAGACTGATAATGATCTCAAGGATTTCCAATTATTTTCAGGATGTTTTTTACCAAATTGCTACCTAATCGGGTTATGTTTTTATATCCAACTAAATATTTTCTTTCAAGGGAGCCACTTCAACGAGAAGCATTGGCAGGTACTTCACAACTTCTATTTTTGTCTGCAATCTGTGCTGTGTTAGTCAAAATAATAAAACAGTGACTCCCTTATAGTAGCAGACCTGAGGTGTATACAAAGGGAAAAGTTTAGAAATATTCTCTTAAGAGTTTTCATTTCTTGGCAACCAATGTGTTTCACACTCTGGGCCTGACTTATAAAAGATTTCAAGACTCTCACAAAGTTGCAGGAGGATGTTATCATTTAATAGGTGTTCAAGCAACATCAAGATTTTCACATTCAAAATATGAGAAAAACTTGTATTTTGAGCCCTCCTCAAAGTCTATGAATCCAGGCAGGGGCTAGAGTTACGGACAAGCACAGAAAAGAAATATTTTAAGATATCGGTAAAGGGACCCAGAGATTTCACTAAATCTCATTCCATAAACTTCTACTGCAGACGAGGATGAGCCATCTCAAGATCCTAGCCTGTAAACAAACTGATCACTTTTAAAGGGTAAACTAGCCGGGCCTGTGGTACAGATGTGAGAACAAAGGCAACCTCAGAAAAGCAAAAGGTGTATCTCACTACTTTTTTTTTTTCCTTCAATCCCTTTTGTCACGTTGCCTTTAGCCACAGTGTGTTGTCCTTCAGGAAGCCCTTCAGTCAGAACAGCGTTTACCAGTTTTGTGAATATTAACCAAGGAGTAATATGATGGTCAAATATTTGCACACAAAACGACCTGCTCTACAGAACTGCAAATTTAGAGCTTTCTTCTGACTCCTGCAATGGTTCAAATCAAGATACACAACCTTATTTGTTACCAAACAACTATCTTTCTGGAATCCTGTATCTTAATCATGACCACACGCAGGGAAAAGCCTAAATTCCAGTGCTATACCAATTAATTGTGGTTATTAATCACGGAGCAGCTTTTGAGAGTCACAGAGGAGCCTTCATCTGAACCTGACTGAGCACATGTGAGCAGGGCTGGGTAGGAAGCAGATGAAACAGCTGCTGCCTTGCTCATCTCTCAGCCTGAGAAAGCAGCACAGTCCTCTGATGCTTTCTGGCAAGTGTCGCATTGAAGAACTTAAAAATTTTACTTAAAAGCTTTACTTACTTGTACTTTTACTACCTTACAACTGGCACAACCTTTTATTACCCTGGTGTGATGTTTACAAGACCATTCTAGCAGATTAGGTAATGGTATGGAGGGACCTTACAGCAGTACTTTCCCAAGTTATTTCTTATTTTATATCTTAGGCTACAATTCCAGTTTTATTATTAAGAGCTATTCCCTTATTCCTGCATCCAAAGCTTCTTTTAAATGGTGTGATCAGGAAGCCATTATCTTGTTTGAACCACCTTCAGAGATGTGAAAGGTTTTTCTAGTCACTAAATCAAGCTCTTTCGGGTTTTACACAAAGGCAGGACTCCCTACTCTAATCAGAGCACACAGGACATGGGTCCTGAGAGCACTGGCCAAGAGGCTCAGCCCCACAGGTTATAAGAAGGTTCCCTAACTACAGGTCTATGAGCTTTTATAGCAGTTTCTTCTCCAGCTGCACTTCCATTTTTACATACCTAAGTAAATGATCAGGAACTCAAACTTGAGTCTACAAAACTGGACTGTAGTGTCAGATTCTGGATTTGACCAGGAACTGAAGCCAAGAAACTTTTCCAGCTCTAAGTTTTGTTGAAACTGGTACAATTCCATCGAAAGTTTAAGTTCTGACAAACTGGCAGTTTTTAATATTAAAGTGACTTTGTCAGAAAAATTCCCAATAAGCTCAAGCTCTAACTCTGAATAATTCTGAATACTACAGCCAAGCTCTCCAAAAGGCCACAAGGATTCTTCTGCTTAATCAACAGCTAATTGCTACTTAAAAGAAACAATACACGTTTAAAATCAAGAACTCGATGGAAACATTGGAACAGCATAAAGGACACTAACACATCTCAAATTGATGAGATCTTCACACCGCTCTCAACACAGGGATAAGAAAGGTTAAATTAAATCACTAAAAAAGTCATAAGATAAACCTTTTCAATGACACAAACATCTGAATATTTTGTAGGTGTGCTTATTCTCTGTGTCCACAAAAAAATAAAATCATGAATGACTAATATATTGGTTTTAACTGTTTTCAGGTATCTGAGGACAAGAGAAAATGGCAAGGGTAATGCGACAAACTGCAGCCTCAAATAAGAAGTTTTCATGGCCTAGAGAGCCAAGACAACCTGGTTAACTCAAAGGGCTCATTATCTTTTCATTTCACTAATCGTAAACTCCTTAATCTTTACTAAATTATAAGGGATCACACCTAAAATGCCTGTAAATACCATACATGACTAACGGTAGATTCTTAAAGCAATCTTTAGGTACCTCAATGGGGCTTGATTTTTACAGGTACTGCGCACCTCACACTGGTTGCCCTGTGAGGTGTAGGATCTCAGCTACAGTAAACCTCTGTTCAGGATTTTACCCACTGTATTTCCCAGGATCAAAACCTCATCTATGCAGACTTCAATACTCTCCCTCCAGTACGTCATCAAGAACGTGTCGTATTTTCCTCTGAAACACCTCAGGTGCCAAACAAAACCTAACCGGCAGTTTGAGGAAACTGTCTCAGAGGGGATGTTGAATGTGTGCAAACATCTGCTCTGTTTTCGTAAGGGCACCAGCCAGATCCCTACTGATGCATCAAGTGGAGAAAAATATTTGGCGCCGGCCTCCAGCCCCAGAATTTATCCCCTTGTAGGTAGTGGAAAAATATTCCATTTTTAGCTATTCAGTTATATTGAGTCTGTACATAAATGAAGGATTCTATCTGTGGTATTGTGCAAAGACCAGTAAGTCTATTCACTTGGCTGCTGCTTCTCGAGGCCCAGAGGCCTGAACCGAGCCCGCTCTCTGCTGTCTCCTACAGCTGCTGGGAGTTTCAACAGGGGGGGTAGGGGGCTGTTTTTAAGTGTCCATTCTGTAATTTAAGACTTAACCTCTCATTTTACGCTTAAAAGTTTTTATTATTTGCGAATCACTCAGAGGCAAAGTATGCAACAGAAGTTTAGCTAACTAGTTTTGTGCAACAGAGGCCTTACTGCTAGAGAGTAACTTCTACTCATTTAAGTAACACTTTCTGAAAGGTAAGAATCGACTTGAATCTAATTAGACTAATCATGTTTTATTTAACTAATTTCCAGTAAAAATAAAATATATGTATCAATACACTGGGCTTTTTCTCAAGTGCCAAGAATGTCCTAGCCTTCGGACATCTCCATAACGGACTTCAAAAAAACAAATAAAAGGCTACTTTGTAAAGGCTTGGACCAAATACAAAGCAGAGAGGAGACAATTTCCTTTTTCTTTTAAACAATGGAGCAAAGCGTGAGGCCTTCCAAATAATACAAGAATGTTCATGGCCTCCCTTCTTCTTCCCATAACAATCTTGATGTTAAGTGAGAAAAACTTCAGCTCATCACAGGCATATTTCTCTTTATTATCTCATGCTGAAGAGCCACAGAAACATAGAAGTAATGACTTGCTAGGGACTTTCTGACAGGAAGGTTGAAACAGCTGTTGTATTGGGTAACACAGATTTAGGATATCTGGAAATATACTGTGATGTAAATAAAATACATAAGTCAGAAAACCAAAAATCTGACCTTGTTCAGCTTCCTCCAACTAACACTGAAATCAGTAAGAACTTGTTTTCACTCACATAGAACAAGCTACTCCAGCAGATGTAACCCTGAGCAGGTTTCCACTGAAAGCAATGATTTAACAGAAGATGAAAAAACACGGTGACTGGAAACGTCTCCCCTCTCTCCGGACATCATCTAGATTTACAGCGCAAAGAGTGGCCATCAATGGGTTCTTAGCACCAGAAAAGCAGAAAGCTTCTCATCAAAGAGGAAAACTGAAAAAGGTACCTTTCCTTATGTAGCAAAGATGATCACATGCTCAAAATCTAGCTTTTCCCCCATCTCCACAACATAATGTAGTTTACCTGTAACATTCAAAGAAAAACAAATTAATTATGATGAACTAGGCCAGATGATAACAAAAAAGAAGGAATTAAATATCTCCTATCAATAATCCTAAATCCTCCTAAAAATTGAGACACATTAACAGGCAAATGGTTAATTTGACAAAATTATGCTAAATTAACATCCCATGCTTGTGAAGGGTAACTCTGGGCATGCATGAACTACAGATAATGATTTCAGGTCTGCAGTCAACTGAGTAGGCCTTGTCAGATGCCACAAGGAATAACTTAACTCTTCCTCTTAAATGCCCTTAACCTTTGGACTGTAACTCAACCCAAAAAGTAGAATACATAGTGGTAAAAAAATTCCTGAAACACTGGAACAGACTGCCCAGAGACTTTGTGGATGCTCCCTCCCTGGAAGTTTTTAAGGCCAGGTTCGATGGGGCCTTAACCAACCTGGTCTAGTGTGACGTGTCTGTACCCACAGCACGGTGGCTGGAACTAGATGATCTTTAAGGTTCTTCCCAACCCAAACCATTCTATGAGTCTATGAAATTACCCGTGATTTCTTATCACGCTATAGTTTTCACTCCTGTTGCCCTGTCAGCGTTACCCTTCTGCCCTTCCAGACACGAGTGATCAAAATTTTTACTGAAAGAAATGAAGCACTAACTAATGAGGAAATGAGGACAGTACAAGTGACCTTTTCATTAAGACACATTTCACAAGTAAATGTATGGATTATCTAGCACCTTCTCCCCACTCCTCCAGACTAAACTGCATCCAACGGAGTTTAAAGAAATCAGGTGTCAAACCACCACTTTTTTGACTTTCACCTCTGTGTACAAAGCCTTAGATTCATGTTCAAACGAAATTATTTGGTAGCAGTTTAACTAAGGAACAAACCATGGTAGTGATTTCCCCTATTTTTAGCTAGTGTAGCTAGTAACTTCATTAAGTAGTTTCTAATGTATTATATAGATGAAAGAAATCAAAAAATACAACTGACATCAAGGAATGGAAATATAATATGGATAAGGTTTGGCCTGTGTGATGTATTTTAGATTAAAAATCATCATGCACGTGTCATTTATATGCGACTAGTGCTCTTTAGGTTGGAAATAAGTTTCCCTAGGAATAGGCAACGGGAAAGCGGAAAAAAAATAATGAACCCTGGCCAACAAAAAATTGGCTTAAGAACTATTAATAAGAAATCTGATGAGAAGGGCATTTGTCTGCCCAACTGGGTAAATATGAAGTATTTCCACCCATTAATTTTTTTTCATACAGTAAATCATTAAAGCATAAACCAGTATCAGAAAAATACTCCAGAGCCAACACATCTTTGGTCCAAAACTAGTTGGTAAAAATAACTTAATAATTACTCCCCTCACAAATATGTTTATGTTTTAGTTCAGAACTATTTAAAACGCTCCAGAAAGGCAAACAGTCATACAAACAGTTTGTTGCATGAAGTGCCAACTGAAACAAGCATGTAATAACACTGTGAAATTACATTATCTGACACATTTCAAAAGCTTATTCAGGTGCTTATTTAAGCCCATAAAACCTGTATGTAGGGAAATAAAGACAGGATGACATTTCAGTCAGCTCACCATAACATTTTTCTAGTGAAACTGCATAGCAACATACTAATGCTGAAAAAAATGTTAGCAGTAAAAACAAATACCAATAAGCTAAATGCTTCTGTAGGAAAAAAAAAAAAATGCAGTTACTAATAATGTGGCATCAGCACATTACAAAGGCATAGTAGTCTTACAAGCAGTTTACAGCATCAAATATACACTGTCAAAATACCATAAAGCATCTTAACTGCACTCTAAAATGAGAAAATAAGGAAGTTTATACCACATGCTGTGCAAAATCTGCGTCTCAGATTGTTCTGCCAATACACACAATTTGGAGGAAACCACCGAACTTTTCATTATTCTATGAACAAGCAGATAACAAGAATATCTCAGTGTCAGAGTTTTTCATAGACGACATAAGTGTTCCACATCTTATTTTAGTCATCCATTCACACACGGGAGTAAGACACAATTCCATCCAGCATGATTTCTGGTTTGAAAGCAAGACTTGGGTGCTAAAAAAGGTCTTGTTCATACATAAATGAAATTCTTATAGTGGCTATTATCTCGACAAAGTAGCCCTTTGCCCATGACCCAACTAATCTGCAAAAGTTAATTCAGAACAGACTACACGTGGAAAGGGATGCTTAAGGCAAAATTAGACAGGTGTTTTGCCAATTACATGGCCCAGCAAAAAGGACAAAGCCAACAGCAGAAAACATACACAAAAACTCCTGCAAGTTTTATTATCTATTTCTATGGACCCCAAAGATGACATAAAACAGGCAACAACAAAGCAATAAACCTGCTCACCATGGGTGACAATGGAAGAAAAGGCAAATGAGCCAAAAATACGAGCCAAAAATGAGCCAAACAAAGAGACATCAACCATATCCCTTGTCCCAACACAGTCATTCACAAACCAACCAGACAAATACCACAAAGATATATTACCCAATCCATTACCCTCGTTATCCTTGACTCTTTCATTGACTCCACAAGACTCCTTCTCACAAATCCCTCCAGCAGCAGCTCCCAAAAGCACAAACTCCCAGCAGCAGCTCAATAAGGTGCTCTAATAGCCTTTCATCTCCACCCTCTAATTACCACCTAAATGGCAGCTATTTCACATTTCTACTTTAATTCTCAGCCTTTCAGGATCTGCTTGTCCTGGCCTCCCCTCCTGGAGGGCCCTCTTACAACCGAGGGGGCCCATCCCTCATATCAAGGTCTGGTATGGATGCGTCCTCACCGCTCAACACCTACTGGGTCGCAGCCAGCAGCAGAGCTAGAAGTTCTTGATGGCAAACACAGAGGCCAAGCCAGTCTTGCCCTGGATTATAGTAGGAGGCACCTGGGCAGCCTTAGCCCCTTTTACCTGGTTGGGAAACTCATCCCTATGTGAAGTTCATTTCAGGGCTTGGAGTTCAGACTCCAGCACCTCAACAGGTGATCAGAGAGAGAAGCTTCTAAGGGCATGTTGTGTGAATGTTACGATTCTTAATATCAAAAATGTTATGATTCTTAATATCAGAAAGAGAACAGAAAAGACAGAGCTACTCAAAATGCATAAAGTATCAACTCATGAAATTTGAGTCATCTGCTTTCCATAGATTAGGAGCAGTGATCCACACGTTCTTTTCACGTAGAAAAGTGCCACTGAAGTTACACAAAAAGGGTTGTCAGAACAAGATCTAGATGAAAAACATATAAGCAGAATACCCATCCGAAATTTTATTCTTCCAGGCTCTCAAACACACAACACACTTTTCCAAATCTCTGTCCCAAACCATTCTTTACCCATTATATTGATCCCCAGGAGAAGCATCTGTTGCCTTGACTAAGAAAAAAGAAAAAAGCAAAGATGACAACTTCTAACTCTTGTAAACCGAGTATATTTGGAAAAAACAAGTAGAAGAAACAAATTTTCCTCATTCTATTACACACAGAAAAGCACAGAGCTTCTCACTAGAGTTTAACAAGACTTTACCTGTACAACAAAATGAGGTTCAGAAATTCCTGCCCACATATGTGCATTCCTAGTCACACACTGTCGTTCATTACATCGGCTGTACCACTTTGGACTGAAGAAATCAGCTCATAAATTAACATTTTGATTAAAGGGTCAAAAGGAATATTTAACCTGGTTAACAGTGCAGGCCCACAGAGCAGCTGAAGAGGCACGTCCGATAAGAGGGCAAATCGCTACACAGGGATGTACCTGCGGCTGAGGGTAAAAGGAGGGAAGATAAACTCTTAAACCAGCATCACAAATACAATCACTGTCTTGATATTCCACTGACAAATTCTAGGAACAGAGTCTTCAAAAACCCACTCTGATAAAAAACTGACCTTCTTGCAGTGGATGAAGCGCAGAAGGGAGGTGCACACCCACCCCTGTAAGGGACTGCGCTGTTGGTTACTTAACAGCATGGTCACTTGAGACCTGCTGACTGAAGAAAGTCTATTCATGCAGCTGTAAACCCTCAACAAATCAAAACACTAAAATACAGAAGTTGAAGTCCATCTTTGCATGACGGTACTAATACAAGTCATGTACTAAATCACTCTCTCCAAGTGGCCTTGGTGGAACAGCTTGAACAGAAAGCCATTCAGCAACAAATTAAACCAGCTAAGGCTTGAAGGCCCACAAGACAGTTGAATCCTATCTCGATCTAAACCTGACTCCATGGAATGCAGAGGACAACAAACTCAACCAAGACAGTCTTCAGACCAAGACAGAGGAGTCCGTAGCCTTAGAGCCAACACCACTGTCTCACCTTGGCCGCAATACAGTCGAGATTACTTGAGATGGGAATGAGGAGAAGAGAAGAAAGAGGATATTTGAGCAAAGAAGAAAGGACTGAAAAAAGAACTTCCCACTCTGGAAGGGTATAGAGAAGAATATGCCTTTTGATATAAACGGTGACCATTAAATAGGTAACTGTGCTCATTACAATATTAGACAAAGCCACAAATGTCTCATACAGATCGCAGAGCTAAACTCCGAACCTTCTATTTATCGTAACTCTAAGGACTTAAAAGTCTTAATTACAATACACCTGAAATGATACGCAACCCTTGGAGAAAAACTTGCACCTTTTAATGGAAAAAAACATTTTTCTCTCTGCCAGCCCTCATGACATCAGTGCTGAAGTGAACAAGCACCAGCCTGTGCCACCACTCCTTGGTTGTCATTTGTGTTCTCACACCCCCTCAGATAGCAGTGATGACACGAAGACTAAATTTGAGTTATGGGGCAACTCAGTAAGAATACCAGGTTCTCTGAAAAAAGCATGTCATGTGGCAAGTAGAGCCTTGGAAAAAAAAAAAAAAAAAAAATCAGGATCCATCTCAAACTCACTAGCTTTGGTTCAACTTAATTCCAATGAATTAAACCTCTGAAAATGGAGAAATTTAGTAGAGAGCTCCAAAAGGTTCTCATTTAATATCATTTTTCTAATGTGAACATTCAACATGTCTTCAGAAGGCAGGTAGAGGATTTAAATGGTACACAAAAAAATCATGCTTTATGAAAACATTTAATGTTCAAGAGAAAGTTTCTTAATCTTATACCTTTCAAAAGACATCAATCATGAATGTCATGATTCACTTTCCCACAATCTGCTCTGACTACTAATAAAATCTCTCAATGGCCATGACCATTCCCTGTTCAAGAGAACTTAGCGGATTGCAGAGTTCTAGAAAGTTACAAATAAAATATTAATTGTAAATTTAAGAAGATATTTAGTTAAAAGAGAGCAAATGCACAGCTAAATGGAATTACAGATCTAGTACTGCCAAAAATTCCTTAGTTCTCATCCATTCTCTACCCACATGAAAACGCATCATGTTCGTAAAGAAAAAAAAAAACAAACACACACACACACCAGAGATTATCAGACTTTTTTTTTATTTTTTTTTTAAACTTGGCAGGAAGGAAGGACTGCAAGCTTGCATCTATATCACTGTTTTGGGTTGCAGTAAAGTCATAGTTAGCAACCGAATCCCCTTATCATCCACACTTGCACCATCTGGTTCATTTTTTTCAGAGCACTTTTGGTGAGTCTGAGCTAGCTTCCCATCTAATGAAACCAAACTGGAAGCCCCAGTCTGGAAGCAATACCACACAGGTGCCCAGCACAACTACAGACACAATGGTACAATCAAAGACTTGTTCTTTGGGAAGCTTCAGAGCACAGAAGGGTTAAGGAAAGGTTTTCTTGATGACAAAACTAAACCCTCGAAATCATACACCAGGTAAAGGCAGAAGCCCCAGCATCAAATGCTTCAATGAAGTTAACCTTCTCTGGCACCAAACCACTTGCTAATATGGGACATGGCTGGACCCACCCATAGCTGCGAAGAGCCAGCTCAGGTATGAAGCTTCCCAACCTCTGATGGTAGATGTCACAGACAGCAAAACAGTTGTCAGATCTGCCATCTCTTTATCAGAGCTTTTAATGAAGGATAAGAAAGAGTCAGCAGAGAAAAAAAAAAAAAAAAAATCACCAAAACCAACCAAACAAACAACCAAAAAACCCCACACTACAAAATGATTGTATCCTTTTAACTGACTGTATGAATGTTCTACATCTGTTTAAGGAAAATGTCCAGCTAGGACACAGAAGCACTAGAAAAAGATTGATTTCTCTACACTCACTATTTCACAGAGATTCTTTGGGAAATGATTTAGCACAGTTTATAGATTGACTAAATCCCCACTGGAGTAGTAAGGTTGTTTCAATGGTGCAAATAACATTTCTTTCCTAGCAAAGTGAAAATAAAATATGTACATATGTATTTAACTTCCACGTTATTTGGCTGTCATATGGCTTCATGACAGTTGCAGACCACAGGAACAACATCAAGTCTTGGTCCTTTGTGGAACACAGAGTAAAGCAAGTGGAAACTTGTTTTCTTTTCTTTGGATCACACAGCCGACATTTGTCTTCTTAGAAAAGTAAACTTTTTAAATTGCTAAATGCCATTTTCAAGAGTAATTTCAGTACTGCAGAGTTTCTGTGATAGCACTAATGACTTTAGAATTTCCCACGAGTGATTCAAACACAATTTACCCTTAGGAAACCAAAGCGCAGAAACAGTAATTAAATGTCAAGGACCCGAAATAAATATTTGCTGAAGTCAAGGGAAGGCAATTCCATGGTAACTAAATTTATTATATAAAAAGTCAATGAGGGCTTCAACAATATCCTGGTTAAAAAAAATACTTTTCTCACAACATAAACCCCACTAGATTAAGTAGAATTGTCTCAGAGTAATTCATTGTTCAAACCACCCCAGGATCAAAATCTGATAAAAGTAACACGGTGAACGACATTCAGCCTCAGTCCCACACTGGTGACACACAAAGCAGACAACTAATCAACATACTTTTTTCTCTGTGATTTCAGTTCTACTCTGCCCACAAGGATCATAATTCCAGCCGGAAGCTACATCTGAATCTATAATCAAGATTACTAGGCTGTAGCTAAAAGCTGGAAATAGAAAACTCATGGAAGTACTCTCTCAGAGGTTTCCTAAGAGCACAAAACAACAGAAGGTAAAACCTGACATCTCCACTCTCCTCTTAATCCCACAGCCTTATCCAAGCATCTGAGCAGAACATGCCTATGTAAAGCATTAAACAATGCTAAGACTCCCCGTTACGGTCTCTTGATTTTCTAGAGCGTAGGAGTATCCCATTGATAGATTCCACTTTCTCATTTAACAAGTTTATTACCCTTCTACAGGTATCACGACTACCTAGAATGAGCTTAGTTATAGCATTCCAGCGGTAGAAATATTAAAAGCTACAAAACTTAAGCCAAAAGCCAAGTGGTAGAGAAACTTTAAATGAAAACATTTACCCCATATCCTAATCTGAAAAAAAGTAGCACAACGCACTTTAAAAAGTATTGGTTTAGATCAAATTTATGGTAATCTAAGACTTCAGGAGATTTGTGCATAGGATGCTTATGTATAAAGTCATAATCTTATTTATTCCAGAACCTGGAACTTACAATAAAATACCCATTTTTCCTCCTTGGTTTTCTCCTGAAAGTTCTTGCTGCTGCACATTTTTTTTGCTGTTACTTTTCAGGTAAGTGCACATTTATCATGATTTAAGAGTGATTTCTGCTCTCATCTTTTTGCACTTAGAATTTCCGGTTAAAGTTTTAGCTGTTTCACCCTCTCACCACTGAGCACACATTCACAGACTCCTAGATGCTTTAAAAGACAACTTGACCGTTTGTGCATTAGCACAAAAACATACAAAACCAAGTCCAGACTGCATGCTCTTTAAAATGTATATTCCACAATGCAGTGTTTTTAACAACAACATTTATCACTAAAAAAAAAAAAAAAAAAAATTAAAAAAAAAAAAAAAAAAAAAAAAAAAAAAAGGCGTAATATCACAGACATTTAAATTCCAATGTTGCTATGTAGAGGAAATTTTCAGTGTTTTCTTATTATATTTCCAGTCACAGACAACCTACATTTTAATTCCAAGCGACGAACCCAAAACAAACTCAGACTGGTAAAACGCCTTTTTCTCTTAGCCAACAATATCTTAACTAAACTTTCCATTTCCTTTGTTTACAAAGTTCCTTCTAACTCCCATGTAACATTCAGCACAGATTCTGAGAGGACCATTCATCTAGGAAATTACTGCTAAATGAGGTGGAAAAATGTTATGATGTGCAACAGCACTGTCACTGACCACCAGTCCCCAAGCTTTCTTCGGTATTGTACGTATACAAATGACAGAATTGATTTTGAAAAGATACAGGGCTGCAAACCCACCTCATTTTGACCTTTTCTTTGTTGCTTTCCTCTGCAAACACCTACATGATGTCCTCCTTCAGGCATGCTAGAAAATGTTCTTTAAAAAAAATGAATGCAGAAACACATGTGTTTGTGAAAAGTATTTGAGGAGTGAAAATGCCAAAAGACAACAACAGTTTATCCCCAGAGAAGGTTCTGCAGTGAAGCCTCAACTGCCAATAAATCTTAGTCCTTATCAGAAGGAGCTGCCTTGAAGGCACAAGCGGCTAGTTGTCTCCATGCCCGTTCATTCCTCATTAAAGCTGCCAATTTTGCCTCTTTCCACAAAAGACCACAAATCCAGTACTTGCTAGGCTGTTGGTTTTTTTAATTCAGCTACGCAGCTCAGCTATGCAAAGCAGCAGAAAAATTCACTACACATTTCGGATTAAAAGCACGAAAGCAAAACCTAAATCCAAACCAGTTGGGGTTTTTTTGCACAGAGTATGGGATATGCGTGGTGTATTTGTATTCCTACCGCTCCAAACAACACACACTCCGAGGTACCTACTGGTGACGCCCAGGTGTACTGGGGAGGTTCCTGCTCGCCCAGTCTGCAGAGCTGGTGCCCGGGGAACACCATAACCACTATTCAAAGCCACCTGTATCAAATCTTGGGGCAATTAGGGAGGTAAATCACACAGTCTGGATCTGCAAGCACAGCCTTTACACAGCTGCCAAATCTGCCTACTTGGGACAAGCCATTAAAAAGCAAAACAAATTCCACAGAGTGATGTGGCTTTTTGGACACTGCAACACACAGATTTCAGATTTAAAACCTGCTCTTTAGAAGACTTTTTTTTTTTTTACAATTGCCAAAATGCTACCATCCGTTTAGGTTCACCAGGAAAGATGTTGCAGCCAGCAGTACCAGTGTATCTGAGAAACCAGTGGGAAAATTTGAATTGTACATCTGAGAGCTTTCCAACCTGCCCTAGCTGTGGTCTGTATGTCTGAATACTGGTGCCATGGATAAAGATGACACTCCCTGTGAAACTGTCTCAAGTTTCTTCTCAGTGCAAAGCAGCATCACCTACAGAATCATTTAGGTTGGTAAAGACCTTTAAATCAACCATTAAACCAGCACTGTGAGGTCACCACTAAACCCTGTCACTAAGCACCACATCTATATGTCTTTTAAACACCTCCAGGGACAATGACTCCACCACTTCCCTGGGCAGCTTCCCATGGACTACAGCGCTTCTTGCAGGTTTGAAACCTACTGCAAGAAATTTTTGTTAAAAAAAATCATTAGAAATTGAAAGGTGGGGGAAAAAAAAAAGAATATCGCCCCACATTCCTGGCCCGGTCACACAATTAAGAATCCTAAAAGCTTTTAAGAAAATCAAGGCCATGACTGTGATCGTTTTAGGAGAGGCAAGCAGCTCATCTTTTTTAACTCACCACCAGCCTAAATTTAAACTACTCCAGCCAGCTCTACAGAAAAGAGAACCAAAGTTAATCAACTTCATGTGAAAGAGAAACAGGAAAAGCTGTGGGTGTCCCAGGGAAGCAGCGCCTTGTCAAGCTTAGAAACACTTGGCCACATTTTGACCCGCTGTATCCTATTTTGGAGCTATGGCACAAGGTACAATCTGAGACCACGAGTGGGAGAAGGATAAGTGTGGTTATAAAAATCAGACAGGATGAGATCTAAGCGAGAGGACAGAGCATGCTGCCCGTGAATAAAATCAAACTCTTGCACTTTGAATAGTTGAGGCTGGGAGTTGTCAAAAATGAGATACCAAACTAGATGGAATTAGCCTGCCATCGTGGCAGCCCTAACCTCCTTATATTTCTAAAAAGAAAGGCATGCTGTATTTCTTTCTATAAATCCTAAATGCCATTTCAAATATTAGGCCTTTCCCTGCAGATAAGAGCATAAGTGTTAAAAAGTGTAGCTGTCTCGAAATAAAAAGCTAAAAATTGAAGAAAATATCTTTGCCAAAATATAATAGCAACCTCTGAACCTTTTCTTTAATTTCATATCTGGCTTCTGTTTAATCAAAACAATCTCTTTCCTCCATTAAAAGCCACTTTGGCTTAGATGTATAGAAAACCCAAAGTGCAAGGTCGGAGCTGGAGCTGTTAACTGAAAAAAGTGCCACTTCACAAATATGGGGGCTACACTGTCACCGCAGTATGGCATTCGTCACATGCAATTTCATTAATCTGTGAGGTAATAAAACTCTATATGCTGCTTTTGCTCAGGAGTTAAGAGTCTTCATGCCAAATCCTAGAGCTTTTTCCATCTTTCAAGAAGTAGGAACCCAGCAGCAAGATTATCTCTTTGCTATAAGCAACAAGCTAATACGGTTCATGGCTCTAAATCCAGTCTAACTTCAAAGTTTTTTAGGGTTAGGGTGAATAAACTTCTCTGAATTTGGAGACATTTCACCCAAAGTTCCCCATATTTTTTTAAGGCTATCATAGAGAAAATCATCCCTTGCTCTGTGCAAGTAAGGAGCTTCAATTTAGCATCACTAAAATTCAGAGGTTTTAGCGAAGTACCCTGAAGCAGCTGCAGTCTGCCCCTGCTTTGTAAGCTGAAGTACCGATAATTTATACTGGAAACATTTCATTCCTTATTTGTGCACTCACTCTACACTGTCAAAATATCCTTTTTTTTTTTTTTTAATGAAAACTCCAATGGTGGAGCACTGAGATGAGTTACACTTAGGTGTAAGTGGCCTAAGGCTACAATAATCTTTTGCCTTGATAGGATCAGTAACAAAAGCTAAATATTAAACACTATGTATGAAAAATAAGTGTCCATGTCAGGCAATATTTCAATATATTTATAGTCTGCTTTAGAATTTCTTGTTCTGTTTCAATTTTGCATCCTTTTGCTCTATTCTCAGAGCATAATACCATGTGGATGTACTCTCCCTTTCTTGAGGGAAGCAAATATATCTTTAATTAATTTAGCAAATTATTCACATTGCTGAGGCAGAAGTAACCTCTGTACTAATACCAAGTTCAGTAGCCCTCTCACAGCAGCTGTTAACACCTCTTCTCCCTGCCAGAAACTTCCGGATGGCAACTTGGAACAGAGTCTTTCCATTTCACAGCGAGATAAGCAGCTCTAATTCTTTCTCTGTTGGAGCAGGACGACAGTATTTTAGCAGGGGGGAAAGGAAAAGAAAAGAATAATTATTAAAAAAAAGGAAAATAAAAAAGAGAAATATCAAAATTATTAAGTGAAAAAACTCTCAACTGAAAACCAATACATTCCTCTTCTGAAACCAAGGAAGAAAAATTAAGTTGAAGGAGAGCCCACAGAGTAAAAGGAAACAGAAAAAAACATGGGAGAAAATCAGAGTGGAGAAGCAGCAAGTGTGAGTAAGCACCAGGAGCTGAGGGAATCGATAAGAAAGTTACGATCTGGGGCAGAGATACACATCTATACAAATCATATGTCATAATTCAGCTCCAGATGGACAGAAATGAAAGACAGAAAGATATCAAAGTGGAAAAAGGAGAGGGAGAGAGAGAAAGAGAAAACCACAGAGATTATTTTACTTTAAACATCATATAATTTCTTAGTAAAACTAAACGATAGGCTGCAGCTAAAGAACTGTCAGCTGCGAAGTTCATCTGCTATGGCTCAGCTTTGCCCTTGTGTATTTTAGCAATTTTAATTAAAATCTTACATAATTCTAAGTGATTTTTGCTAATATGTTTCTGTTCCAATTTCAGGCAATGAAACATGGTTTTACTCAGACCCTTAAACTATCAGTAAGCTCCACAAAGTGTGTACTGTCAAACGCCCAAAGCCATAAAACTCCTATACAAAGTGAACAGAGCATTAGAAAATACACTGCTAAGGAATAATCCTGTGCTGGCAAGGAGATAGACAAGACGACTTAAGGGGCCTTTTCTATTAATTTCTACAATGTTATCGGTGCAGGACTTGACCTTTTCTCATTAGTCACATCTGCTGCCACGTGGGTAGTTTAAAGAGCATCAATATTTTTTAATATCCAAGGAAGTAAAAGATGGCTGTATCATTATATCATCTGACCCTACCCCTTGCTGTAAGACCAATAGTTTCTTCTCCCATTCCTTACATGCTTACGAAATAAAAATTAAAAATAAAAACTAATTCAGCGATTATTTAAGTCTCCACGATCAAGCACGTACGACTTGACTCTCCTCTAAAAAGAGCTGGAAGAAACGGTGGCAAAATCATTCCCAATTGGCATTGGTTTCTTTGAGCTCAGGAGCCACAGCAAACCAGGCTGGTTTTCTCCTGCACAAAGGAAAGCAGAGCGTGTCGGTAGGACACGGCACACAAAAGAGTTAGAGGATGCCTCTCCTCCTCAGCCCATTTGATTTATTCCACATATTTATGTAAGCTAGAAGGGTAGTCTTGAGAGGGTATTACCCCTACACAATGTTAACATCTACAAGCAATTTCTCATTAACAGTCCTTCCTCATTTATAGTAGTTGCTCCATTTTTACTTTTCTGGGGATGCCTACCTCTGCCGTTGCCCAAACATCTGCAGGAAGCAAAAGATGAACATTTCTACGGATATTCATGGGACAGTTCTCATCAAAGGGGCTCAAGCGGCTGGTCTTGACTCCTCACTTGCTTCGGTCACACTGAATCAGCAAAGAATGTGGCTTCCAAGGGGCTGAACCACAGACTAGAAACATCAAATAGCAAACAGCTGAACTGATGTATTCCTGATGGAATTTACTCAGGTGCAAACATTTCACTGTTGAGATCATGTTCACCTGTCCATAGCACACAGCCAGACTAAACCCAACAGAATGAAACACATCATTCTGCTCACTGGGATCATACAAATGGAGTACAGAAGAAAATTTGTCAATTTGTCATCTTTAGTAGTTCACCTAGAGCCATAACCACTCACTTCTCCATTCTGTTTGGAAGGGTCTCCTTCCATTAAGATAAATTTTCTCTAATAGCCTCTATCACGGAATTATTTTGCCCTCACACTCCATGATTCAACTTCCCCACATCCTGAAAGGAAAACAGCTGTCTGCACCCAAACTGCTTCACCGATCCAGCAAAACTACCGTAAGCAAGTCTGAAATTCTTGTTGTTGTTTTATTTGGAGACCTAGTGAAGATTATGGAGTAAAGCATCCTCAACTTGAGCCTCCAGGGCCACAATATTGATTCCTTCTAACCACAGTGAGCTACGAAACATCTGACATGTGCAGTTCTTGGTAGATCAGCTGCGTTGCCAAGTAAGCAAAGAGAAGATTAAATTAAATAATAGAACTCAAAATATGAAATATCCTCCACTGTTCCAGGATCTTTTTCCCCACTGGTTGCAAGCGAAGGCAGAAAGATGATCCCCCCACAGACTGCACATCAAGGGCTGGGTATGCAGCTGGCAGGTACTCAAGCCTATATTTAAAAGCATAGTAGGGATGGGGGAGAACTGAGATGAGAGGAAAAGGGAGGGTTGTTGAGAAGGGTGGGCTATTTTGGGCCACAAAATTACTTTATAATCTAGAAAAAGTGGTGGGTTTTTTATTTCCTTGGGAAATAAGCAGGTGGGAATAGAGAGGGATGGAGGAAAGGAAAAGTTCCTTCAAAGCAGTTAAAAAAAATAACTAAAAAAATCCTAAACTTCAAACATGTGAAATCTAAAGACACGAAATCCTTTAGAAACCTAAGGTCTGATAATTTCTCCTTCAATAGTGCATGCACAAGCTCTGTCACTGCAAACAGAAACATGAGGTGAACAGAAAGGAGAGGAATAAAATGGTTTTCCCCCTTGGAAAACATATCTGCTTAGTATGCATTTTGACCTTGTCTACTGCAGATTTATTGAGGGTCTACAAGCGGTCTGACAGTTAACCAACTAGAACAAAAATTTTTTCTACATAAAAGAGCATCACTCTCGGTCTTTTAAGATCTGAAAAATCCCCAGCAAATATGTTAATTAAGAAGGACTAAGCCAACCGAAAGTGAGGATGGTATTTCACTTTTCAGTAAGTTGCTAGGGTAGGAATTTTTTTTCTTTGTAACTGAAGTTCACTGTAGATGTCTTCTTACTTATGTGATATATTAAAAAACAGACTTTATTTCCCGGCTAGCAGACCATACTGCCTTTATTAAAGATTATTCCTCTGACAATCATGTTTTTTCATTTGTTTAAGTAACTTAGCAAAAAGGAGGTTAAAGTGTACAAAGATTACTTAAAATAGGGTTCAGTAGATATCGCTCTCAGAACTGTTACTGTATTTCCCCAAGAGACAGATGAGGGGAATGCTAAACTCCATGTAGTACACGCTATTGCAAAAGGATCAGCACAACAATTAAGAAAGTCTTTACATCGTAAGAGAATCTTAAAACGGGCTCCAAGGGACTGGAAGAATGCCAGAAGCCCTTCTAGCGAACAACATTGTCCTCTTAATAAAAAGTTGCCTAAAATTTGCCAAATTAGTCACAGCCCGTTCCTGCTTCTTTTAAAGCAAATGAGAATTAAAAATGGGGAAAGAAAAGTCACATTTAGGAGCAAAAAAAATCAGAACAGCTGTTGAACATGAGAAATATGTTACAGCTACCTTAGTGCCAGACAGATCTGCATATACCAGTGGCCTTTATTCCCCACTGTGCTGTCTTTCTGACCCATGTGCCTCACTTCCCATCCTTTGATTTCTCATTTGTAAATGACATCACTGAATTATTTCACCTCCTTGACAGAGTGTTGTTAAGATCAATCAGTTTATGTCTGGAAGGTATTAGGAAGATAAAATGCATTATAAAAGCACCAGCTAGCAGCTGAGAGCTACAGAAAGGCAAGAGATCCTTGGTATCATCAATCCAAGAGTCCAAACAGGAATATTAAAAAATACCCAAAACAACAAAGTGTTGGAATTTCAAGGAAAAGAATGAGCAAGAACAGAGCAGGGAAACCCTGCAAAGGATCGATTCTTAGTTTACAGAGACTGTGGATGTTGGCTTGCATTCTCATTAAAGCCAGAAGAATCAGAAGTTCTGCCAGATACATAATGTAATATAAAAAGTATTTTAAAACAGAAGTCTTCCTTTCCACAAAATGCTTTTTCCAAACCTCTCCTTGTGCTCTTCTCACTTACTCATTACAGCTCTCTGTCCCACTTGCTTATAAAAATGTACTTTCACTGGTATTCTTTTTACCTTTCTTCTTAGTCTGGCCATCACAATTCATTCTTGTCTATCTCTTGTATGACTGTGCCCCATATCAAGATTAAATCCAGATGAGATTTCCTGTTAAAACAGAAATAAATTCCTTCATGGATTGGACCCATCTGCCCAGAAATGTAATGAGGCTGAAAACAATAATCCCATAATTTCACTATTGCTCTAGAAAACACCTTCCATTCCTTCAAGATTTTGGTTGGGGTTTTTTTCCATCTCCAAACTGGAATTCAAAGGATGGGAATTTCATACTCTGCCTTTATTCACCAAAAACACAGCACTTGAAGGGGAGAGAATCTCAAAGGTGAGGAAGACTGAGGGGCAGTTTCCCCTGACAGTAACTGGGAGGCCAAGCTTCAGCTGCAGGACAGGAGTATGAAAAGGACTGGACCACCAGCAGTAGGACTGATGCCCCTGGGGCTCCCTACTGGCAGATGTCCCAGTACAGGCACCAGTGTTGCAAATTGGGAAAGTTCACAATCGGTCTCGCTTTTGGTGTTTTCCTGAACTCTCCAGACTGCTGTTAAGTCACATGACTTTTACTTCAGACAGCAAAATCTGTCACTCGTGCCAATATGGTGAATGATTTTGAAATATCAATTCCAGCCAACCAAAAAAGGTAAAGAAATTATTTTCAATGCAGTGTTTTGTATGCTTATATAGGATAATGTCCAATACTCTCAGATTACATCTCCTCTCATTAATTAGTAGGCAGAAAGACGCACTTCAGGACAACGAAGGAAAGGAGAGCTAGAAATCCATCTCATAAAAATCAGCCAGGGTATCTCAATGGTTTGCCACCTCATCAAGCAACAGCCCTTATGGATATTTTATGTAAAGAAGTGAAAAAGCAGCAGGAAAATACTGGGAAATTTGTCCCAGAAACAGTCTAAACAAGACATATTGTTTTGTTTGTACTACTGCTATAAAGAGCAAACAGCCGGCCTTCAAGGCTATATACTCAGATTTCCAACAGCAACTAGGCACTGGTAAATGAAAAGCATCTTTTGCGCAACTTGATTGTTAAAAACTTTCAAGGGGTATCCTTTAAGTACAAGTAAAAATGGAGTACTCCCATCTACACACATATACATATTACTCAAGGCCACTTTCAATCCATTTCAAATAGACAGCGTTTATTGTATACTGGCAATTGATTCAAGAAAAATTAGTGCATCACTAAATTCAGAGCTTTATCAACATCTAAATATATTAATAGGATACTTTTGCCAGCAAAATGTAGTCTGACAAAAACTAGACTCCTCTAACAAGATTTATTTTCCTTGAGCTCATTGGCACCAGTTATGCTACAACCTCTTCCTTTTTTTTTTTTCTCTTTCTAAAATCACCCCGCAGTTCTTGTCAACCTTTGCCTGACTTTATACATGCATTTAACTGGTCAACCAAATCACCACGTCTCTACAACCTCTTCCTTGATAAATTGATAAATATTGATAAATTGATAATTTCTGTAGACTGCTCTGTGTTCCTAGATTTGTAACAAATACCTGCGTATCAAAGGCTGAAATAATTCAAAATGTCTCGCTAAGACACATGTCTGTCAGTTCCCTTTGAAAAGTCTGGACAGAATTATGGTATCTACCAGCTACTGCACTGGTAGTAAATATATTCCTGCATCGTGTTCTGGGTGGGAAGTGGCCCATTCAGAGCCTTCCCAAATACAGAGCGGAAATCCACTGAATGTTTTTGATAAAAGCTAATTTTATTTGTACGGCTCAGTAGTCAACCACTGCCATTTCTCCCTTGATTGAAGATGACCTCACTGGATGTGATCTGTAGCTCGGGTTAATCAGCCCAGCTTCACTGAGTTAGAACAGCGTATTTCAGAACGTAGCTCCCCTCATTCAAAAATGATGAGTAACTTCACCTCCTCAGCAAACCAACAGCATTCACTAGGAGTCCTTTCAGCATGAGCTTTAAGCAAATCAATCTACTGACAGTGCAGCACAAAACAACGTATTCTGGGGCAGATACGTGCTCACTCGTACAGACAGATGTACTAGATGTAGCTACAGAGACGTTGTGCTGTTTTCCCACTAGTAGATCTGTTGTAGAAGTAAAGAAAGAGCTGTGATCTTCCAGGAGAAAGCAACAAACACGGCCAAGCGACAGCCTTCCAGCATTAGCTCTGGAGGCATAATTATCCCAGAGGAGAAAAATCTGGAATTCATAAAAAGCATTAGCTACCAAATATGTGACCACAGAAATTGCCAACACCAACTATTTGACCACAGAATCCAGGATACTTTAACCACAGCCGTTCCCAATTTAAAGCCAGAAATATTAATGTAATATATCTAAAATAGTCCAGTATATCACATGGCAAATCCCAGCAAGGAAAGGACTGCTCCGCTCGCCTTTCCCCGCCCGGGAGCGGGTGGGCTGGGTAAGGTGCTGGCTGCCAGCGCGTTCCTGGGGACCGGCAGCACCATGGGCTGTCTCGCTGGGGCTCAGCTCTGGCCAGCTGGCAACAACTGCAGCCCACTTGCCATTTCCCTCTCTTTTGAGTTTCTTGAGCTTTTTAGGAAATGGTTCTGAAGCCCTTCCTTCCACCCAGATTAATCCTTGGTAGTCAGGAAAATTAAAAAAAAAAAATTAGACCGGAAGGAACATAAAAGGACTGCTCTTATGTCATGGCATTTTCAAACACACACAGCAAGAGACTGAGAAATCTGCTGCCACAGAACAGTCAGACATCAGATGTCAAAATCTATTTCATCTTCTATAATGACTGAAGTAACGGGATAAACTTATTTCCTTCTAAACTCCACAGAGCAGCATATTTAGGCCAGTTATTTCATTGTTTTAAACACATAAATATTTTTTAATAGCATGCAAAAGCAGCACCTGCATTGGACCAGCCACCTTCAGCTACAGGCAATCGCATCCAGAGAAGTCCAATCTCCTGCTCAAACCCTCACCCCCTCCTCAGGCTTCCTCCCCTCAATATGCACTAGAGGTCAGCGAGAGGAGCACACAGAATGCACAACAGATGAAATATGTGAAATACTAACATCAAGTGTCATGAGAGGGAAAAAACATTGAGGGACAGGGAGCACTCTAGGGTCGAGCTAGTCTGGATGCAAAAATTCAGCTGTGTCTTGCTTTCGAAGGACACCTGCTAGAGTTGGATGATCCATTTTATTCACCAGGAAATAACTGAAGCCAAGGAATTGCTACCAGGCTGTCAGGACAGCCCCAGCACCCCTGTTCACCCAAGGACTTCACGCATGAGCTGGGGCATCACATTCTACAAAGCTCCAGCATCCGCGTGCATAGGAGGAAGCAGACAAAACACGCAGGGAGCACTGTCAGCATGGCCCAGCAGTAATCTCAAGTTAAAACGAATTAATTCTTGCATTTGAATCTTTACACTTTAGTACAGACAAAATGGATTTCTTTTTAGAAGTAAATCAAGTCTTCCTGCATAGCAGCTATAGATAAATTATTCCAGCCGAGAAAGTCCAAGAGGTGAGACAAGTTTTACTGATCACAGTTCAATACCTATGAATAATGCCACCCTTGACTTCACCATCTCGTGGCAATTTAATTTCCCAAAAATATCTATCTGTCCATGCAGTTTAACCACACATGTAAGAATATCTGCAAAAGCAACACTCCCTGCTCCCAATGCATTTGCAGGAACCACCTTTGACATTCTGCTACTTTCCAGCTATGCAGTGAATTAGTTGCTTTCACATTCCTGTCTTGATGGGCAAAACAGGTTTCTTTCTAAGATGCATCAGTTCAATTTAGTTAATACAAAATACCTGAAAAACAGCATTAGAACGCTAACACACAAGTATCTCCCGTTACTGGCTGCCACCATTAAAATGAATGAACAAATACTTGGCTTTTAATGCAGTCCTGGTGAGAACTGAACTACAGAATCACTTTTTAATGATGTTTATGTTGACTGCAGAGATGAGATACATACTGATTCTTTAGCCTCGTATCAGTAGCGAATGAGTAGTTTATTGATTGACGTAACAGACATCATCCTTTGTCTCTTCAACTGCTGCTTGTCAGTGGCCTCATCTGAGAAGAGCATCATAGGAGACTGTACCAAGGTGCCTGACAGTAGCATATGGCAACAGCAAACCTGAGGAGATGGCCAGTATTCCTGCTCCAGACAGTCAAGATAAAAAAGTATCTCTATTCCTTAAAGCATAGGGAATTTTTTTCTCCTAATCTAGATCTGAATCTAGCAAGAGTATCAGATTTACAGTTTGGAGGAAAGGCTGGGTTCGGGTAGACTGTACCAGCACTAGTCACACAGTAAAATTTTCTACAGTGCAAATAAAGGTATCATAGTTTGTCTTTAAATTCTGTTCTTTGTTAAACACTTACAGCCAGAGCTGAGTGTGCTTTCGCTTATGTACTAGAAAAAAAACATATAGCTCAGCTGTTATAATAGAGGAATTGGAGGAGGTGAAATTCTCTGGTACCTGTGAAACACAGCAGTTTTTCTGCCTAACAAAGGTTAACAAAAGCAAAATGCTTTTAAATAGAAAAGCTTTAGATTTATTGTCTTCATGCCATGTGCCAGCTAACTCTACCATGCAATCCTCTAAGTACAAAATAATGATTTGCAGTTGCACCTTCTCAGATGATGAAGTAAAGGATCGTGGCAAGGAACACAAACAACTTTTGCTGAAAACAGAGACTCTACCTAATCGGCAAAGGATGAGCAAAACTTTTACACGGGAATCGTCTAAACAAAAACTCTCAGCCTTTCAAACGATACAACAGCTTTTTGTCTCTCAGAATTCCTATCAAAAAAAACCCAAATTTTATTACTGAATAATAATTAATCCCAGGATCCCACCTGATGAGAGTGCCAAAATTGCCTGAACTTTTCCTATCCGAAATTAAGTGCAGAACAAGCAGTGCTGAAGTCCAGTTGTCCTGGATTTTTTTATTGTTAAAACATACTGCAAGCATTGTTTAATTCTCCCACTTTCTGAATAGCTGGCTATGGCGATGGAAATCCTCCGTCACGTTTATCTGTTCCTGGATCCTTGTTATTAGTTCTTGTAAACGCAAACCAGCATTATCACATTCTAAACATCTAAGCAAACTTATCAGTGTCTCAGGAAAGTAACACGTACTCTACAGTCTACTGTGAAAAAATGATCATGACAGAAAAGGCACAAGCCTCCCTTTTTTTTTTTAAAAAATGTATTTTTTTCCAGCTATTCACTTTTAACAAAGAGTCCTATGGGAAAGCCATTTTGGAATATCGATCAGAAAAAAAAAATAAAGTAACATTGCTGAGCTGACATTTGGTTTCCACACAGCTGGAGAGAGGAAAACATTCACCTGCGCACAAGTCAAAAAATACAAGGCCTATGTGTTTCAGTATTTTTATGTTTAGAAGGAGAGTTCAAGGAGAGGTGGGCTTAGAGTACATTGAAAGAATAAAAGCAAGGAAGAGCAGTGGCTTTGGAATAGGAAAATGTCTCCTAGAAGAAAAGAGACAATCCCCCACCACTACATATTACCCATATTCAGACTTAAGTAGTGGATTCTGCAAGGTGTTAAGTGTCCTGGCTGGGTTCCAACAAACCACTTAATCACGTACTTAACTTTAACTACATTCACAGTCCTGCAGGACATCAATTAAGTTGACCTTAAAAAGAGCCTCGAAAATGCTCAAAGTCCCATGCTCGTAACTCCTGCAGAATTGGAGCAAACCAGAAGCCTTTAAAGCCTCCGGTATTTGACAGGTAACAGCAAAAGCTGCTAAGAGCTAGAGCTGAGGGAAACTTCATTTGGAACTGGTCTGCCTTCAAAACCAGGTTCCATGAAAGTTTTGTATTTCTCATTAAGTTTAAAAATTCCAAAAGCTCCAGTCCCCTCTGTTCTGTTACTAAGAACAACAAGAAACAATAATGATTCCCAAACTCTCTTCCCTCTCTCCTCCTTCCCTCATCCTCCATTTTCCTTTTTTTCATTCTGTAATTTTGGTTTTTATTCCTCAGTTTTGAAGAAAAAGAGTGGCAAGAAGAAAAAGTGATGGGACAAAACTTGGTTAATTCTGTGGAAGGAAATAAGGAAAAAGAAAAATGAGGAAGGCATTAAAATGTCTACACATAATATTTAAAGGTCTGAAATGAAGAAAATATTATTTGTAGCCTGACTAAATGAAATATTTTTGCTTTAGGTGTGAGCATGTGCGAGACTGTAATTTTCTGAAGCTGTCTTTGTAATCAAAGTTGGCACTAGTTTCAAATAAAATAGCACCAACATACCAAAGGTCCAGAATAAACACTGGTAGCGCAAGAACTGCAAATGCAAGTAGGGAGCCGAGGTATCTGACTCTCAGCCCAGAGAATCCTGCTTCCCACTAACCAGTGCCCCTTTCTCCTAAAGCTCTGCTTTATATTGTTGCAACATAACTGGCACAGAAACTATTCCCTAAAAATCGATACGCTGCCTCTTCAGCTTTTGCTGCTACACCTGGATAAAGTACGGGGAGTCTGCATAGTTGTGATCCCACCACAACGTTGGTGCACACACCACATTGGTCAATGTTCTAGGAGTAACAATCCTCAGAATCTGCTGAATATGTTCCCCCACATCAGGCAAAAGCTCTGCTGGGTCTGTGGGTGAATTCTGAACTGTTATTAACAATTCCGTCTCTAACAAAAAGACAAAGAGCGAGTAAAACTGGAGGTCAGATGGAGCTCAATAATTTAAGAGCTTCATTTATAGGAAGCAGAACAGGAAAGAAAAAAATTCACTCCATTCTGTTTCTCAGTTTCCACTTCCACACACAAAAGACACAGGAGTCACTTGGCAGAACACAGAGCTGTCCTCCCCCAAACATCTCCCAGTACTTTTGTCAAAGGCAACATAGCTTTGGAAATTCAGGAAGCCTCTGCACATCTCTGGTAAAAGCACTAAGCTTCAGCTTCATGCACACAGAGAAGGTGGGGGACAGGATTGACAATTCTGAGCTATATCAGTTGAGAAATTACACAAGGATCTGGTATAAAATTGTACCATGACATTTACTGTCTTGCCAGCTCTTGACATAAAGCCACGTCTGTCCCTGCAGGGTATTGAAGCACAAGAGAATGCAACACTTACACTTCCTCGGGTATTTCAACTCTACGGTGATTTCTGATTTTCCATCAGCCTACTATAAAGTTTGATTTTTTGCTCAAGTCCTATTTGTTCTTTGTACTGTTTTGTTTTTCGCAAGTCTCCTCAATACTAATTTCACAGGCAGCTGATAAAGAACAAAGTTCCAAGACCAAACAAAGCAGGTTAGTAACTAGCCTTGGCTATTTTCCACATCTACATGTGTAAGTGGATTCCTGCATCTGCATTATACCACTTTCTCTTCTGTTTGACTCAATCACCAAAAACCATATTGTGCGTAATTAAAAGCAGCCGGAATTTTTCTCCGTCTAAGAGAGGATGGTCACACGGAGGCTGAAGGATCGTGCTTTGGACTTCAGTATTTGTCACTATTACTTGCAGGTCTACACAGCCACGATGCACACTCACTTGAGCCACCGCAGAACTACTGAAGGTTTTCAGAAGTGCCTTTCGTCCATCCGTAAAGCCCCACACATTATCCCCTAAGTGACAAAACATTCTGATGGCAATGGTAAAAGCCAAATGCTGTATCTTATTTATGACTATGTAAACCTCTGCCATTTTCGAGCAGAAAGATTAACAACTCGTGATCTAGATTACCACACTGCTTTCTTTGTGATGTCCATTTAGAAATGTCGTCCCTTCTCTCACTGTTTGGTTGTTAATTAATGCTGAGAGATGCAAAAACAGCTAAAGAAGAAAAGCAAGGATATGGTATTTTCTGGAATATTCCCTCTTTTTTGAATGAGGTTACATCATTTATATATTTAATCTCTTCCTGCCTGGAAGAGAGAGTTTATAGCTCGCTCTCAAACTATTAACTGCAATGCTATCTGCTTATTAGTTCTTGAAAACCAAGATCCTCAGTCTGGGGAACATGCCCAGCAACAGACTAGGGGGGATTGGAAAAAACAAGCCCCCTCGCTCCCTAGCCTGCAGGCCGAGCGCACCACCGCATTGCGGCAGCCAGGACCGCAGTCCTGAGAGCCACTGCTGCCCACTGTGAGTGTTGGGGAGCAGCCAGAAAACACACACTGCCAGGGGGCTGCTGCCACAATCCTGGCTCCTCTTTGACTGACGCCTACTCTGGCCCCTGGACTATCTTGAACAATTTAGTATAAGTACATGCTACAGACACATGTATTATGCACACAGAGGATTTCTGAATCTGGGTATGGATCAGGGAGCAGCTCCTACATAACACTGCACAAGACACGCTCTAGACAAAGTCTTTCAAGCCCAAGTACATTTGTATGCATCCATACAAGGAAAAGGTTTAAAATGATGTATCCAGAAGTAAAAGAGAAGCAATTAGTGGATTTTCCCTTATGCCTTCATATTCATTTAGGCTGCAGACATGTAATGAAGTATTCACTCTTGTCTTGCAAGAAGCTCATGGATTATCTTTCTTGAATGATCCAGTTATGACAAGCCTACCATTTTTACAATTCCTTCCTTGTATTCATTTCTTGTTCTGTCCGATAGTTTTGCCAGATGACTCCAGCGATCCGTGCTTATAATGGCTGCCAAGATTACTTCTGACGCTATCGGTTCTTCATCGGAACATACAAATGGCCCTATTTAGTTTCTCCCACTAGGACAGAGCGACAGTTTTGATAACGGTGTGCTGAGCAGTCAAATCCCCAGTCCTAAGAGCTGCAAACACGCACCTATTCACCGACACTTGCACGGGCAAGTAAAGCACAGCACTTCCAGAAAGCTCATTATCTGGGCTCAAGAGGCAAACGTCAGTTCCAAATCCCAGACAACGTGCTAATAAAATCCGACCTATCCCGCAACAGTTTTCCAAGGACTCTTAAATCCACCCTCCTCCTCCCAGCAGTCTGATAGAGGCTAGTGCACAGCACAACTGAACACCGGTCAGCTCTGGAACCGCTGCCGCAGAGCGCTCTGCACGGCTGGCATATTTTCTGCGTTGCTTGCAAAGCAGCAGGCATCTCCCTTTGTTGCCGATGCAGAGTGTTTCCAATCTCTCAGCATGGATTTCTCAGCCACTTGCTCCTGAAACTTAAAAAGCAAACAGCGTGTACTTAATTTGAAAAATGCTTTGCAGATTTTTGTCGCAGGAGGGGCTGGGTAGGCTGGAGGGGGTAAAAGAAACTATTTCACAGTGTTATTGAGGCCATGTGTGACGGGCTAAACGAAACCTTCAGGCACTTCTGTCACAAGTTATTTTCACTTCTTACAATTTGCACAACCAAGTGGGTGGCCATATGTCTATCCCTTCTCCTTGTTTTTCAACAAATGAAATGAAGAGGATTTTAATTTTTGTGATCGTTTAGCCCATAGCAGCTATGCCCTTATTGTTTTCAGATTGACTATGTGCAACTGAACAAGCTTCCTCATTAGACTGAAACACAAACGCAGATGCTGATCGTGCTGATGAGGCTCCTTGTAGTAGAGGATTACTTCTACATATCAGGCTATATTTATCTTACATTCTGCTAAGAAAAAGGTCATGCACTGTCTTACACACACCATGGAACCAAAGAGTAAATGCAGAGCCAAAACACCAGCTTTTGCCTAAGCTATTCAAGCAAAAATAAACAGAAACTGAACAAAGTTGACAGCAAAAATAATAAGCAAGTCTCATTCCTCTTTCCTTTAAACACTCAAGTAAAGGCCAAAATTGAGATGAATATGAGTAGGGCTTTTTCCCATCCTGCAGCACAGCAGAGGGCACGGCTGAGGCTGTCTTCACAGCCTATGCAGACTAAGCAGAAAGATCACACAACAGAACTACTGGTCTCAAAGGCACAGCCAGTGATGGGACTGTACTCCTAATAGGAGACTGCGGGAAAAGAGTCTCAGGGAGATGTAAGAAAGCCTCACATCTCCACTCTGTTTCACAACTCCTTCTGCCTGCTGATTAACACATTTTTCCATTCCTGAGCACACTGAAGGTGCAATCAAGTTCTCCTTGACAATTAGGAGGGGACCTTTATAATCCCACCATTTCACTGCTTTACTTATCTTCTCTGATTTAAACTGCTCAGCATTTCTGAGTGAGCGGAGGACACCAGTTTTGCCCCACTCCAAAGCAGCAAGCCTACACAGAAAAGCAATTGTTTGGGACTAAAAGCAATAAATTTGTATACATTTTTAATATCTGCAATGAAAAATTTCCAACAATGGAAAGTGGAAAGAGAGTTCTTTCAAACTGTTCAGCATATCTATGAGATATTAAATTGGAGTTCTGGTAAAACAATCACTTATCCCATTCCCCATTTGACTGAAAGCTAGTCGAGCCATACCCTGGGATAAGTACCGAGAAAACCATGCTTCAGACAGAGGTCAACTCATGCAACACAGTTCAGCCCCAGCATATTAGAAAGGTTTTGGATTGTAGTGTTAGTCCCAGGGAGACTGCCTTCTGGAAACTGATATTGCAGCATGGCAATCGCTTTACCTCCAGAAGTGCAAAGTCTTTGCTGAGCGAGCAATAAATATCTAGACATATGTCAAGGAACAAAGAAAGAACTGGGCTTGTTTGCCTCTTTTGCTTTACCCTGGTTCTATATTTTCCATCCATTTATCTAAATTCCAGTCTCTTTATATGCTTCAAACACCCCACCTTTTTTAAGTTCTTTACCAAGGCAATTGCCTCCAAAATACAACTCCCACTCCCAGCACCCATCCTGCACAGGATTCCTTTTTGTGTCCTAGTCTTCTTCCCCACAGTGACATACTGTCTTCAACTCCCTACACATCCTTCATTTAACCTTCATTTTCTAAATACTAACCCATTCCATCTTCTCTACCTGTAACTGCATTTCCTAAATCATTCCAAGACAATAGTCCTTTGGAGTTCTTAAAACATTGTAACCAACCTCTCACATTCTTTTAATCTGCCATCAGCCTCTATATGATATTTTTAATCTAATACTGCTGCCTCCATCAGAGAGAAAAATATGTATATATTAGCATATATACATATAATTATACACATATATGTTCAAATATGTAAAATACAAGAAATAAGCTCAATGTCATCAATAATTCTTTCTAAAATGAAAGGCGCAAAAAAGTTTGTCATCCATTTCCAAGTCAAACCCCTGATCTACAACTTCGATTTGTGAGGTGGTACTTCAGAAAAGCTGAGAAGCAAGAAGTGTTTTCCCTATACACCTCCGTATCAGAGAAAATTAATTCATTTTCCTCACTGACTAAACAGTAATGACTACAATACTCTTTCACTCTTTCATCCATAAACCTCAAGATCTTGGATAATCAAGTAGTCTTTTGAGTTCAGCGAATATGTCTGTCTGGGCTCTAATTTTTAGCAGCGCCAAAGCTACAGGGCAACACAGCAGGAGCAGTGAACCCTCTGAGCACAGCCTGCTGAGGGGGAACTGCCTGGTACTGGCTGCACCACCTCACCAAGGGCAAAACCTCTCATCTCGCGAGCCTGCAGCCTGCTCCTCAGCCCCCATCCCTCCCCTTCACCCAGACTGCACGACCCCCTGGCAGCACCTCCACTCCTCCTCTGACCATACAAAGTGCTTTTCATCCCAGTAACGAGGAGCACTCCATAAGGTCTTGTCCCAGTCTGCCTTCAGGACACGGACGGAGCACAGGCACCGCTCACTGCAGCTACACCGTGTCAGGACAACAGGAGTGCTTTCAAATCACCTGCTGGCATTTCCCAAAGGGAATCGCATGCCTCATGTCATAGCACTGGATCTGATGGGGCAAAGAGGTGTCCTGCTGTCCTGCAACTGCCCCATCTTTTGTCAAATCTCTCTACCTCTTATCTTATCTATTAAAATAATAAGCAACTGCCAATATTTAGAAACATTCTCTGGATCAAATACAACTTGGCAAGGATCATGAAGGATGATGACTGATGTCTCTGAACAACCAACTTGGAATTTTACAAGCTCAGTTACGCTGTTAGTGAGACCAGGTGCATTTCCTATTCTGAAATTTTAACTGGTTCAGTTTTACTACTATCTATAAAGTTAGAGAGTCATATAAAGGTAATTCTAAAAAGAACTAGTACTTGTGATTTCAAAGACATCCTCAGAATTCATTTAACTCCTTGGCATAGCTGGAATCTATTACTTTTTTAAACTTAAAACCTCAGCTGATTTTACTTTATGAAGACTTCAGAAGTTTGGTATTTGTGCTTGGTATTTAGTTACTATCAGCAGGAAGCAGTTGCTGACCCTCTCTGTATGAAGCATCATGGTTACCACTACTTTAAATTATAATTTTTTATTTTTTTCTTTAAAGTATGTCTTTATTACTTAGTTGTATGAAGATAATCATTGTTTCTGGAGCACAATTCTTCTAGTAAAAATGGTATTTTACTATTTCATTTATCATTTTAAATTCTATCCTGTTTTCTAAGAGAGTGCTGTGAGAAGAGGTACAGATATAAAGGATGCTAAGTTTACTGAAAATTAGTAGTTCTTTCATAAATTAATAGTACTTACAACATAAAGAATTGTGCCATTTACAAAAACTTCACCCAAACACAGTGAAGAGGAAGACATCCTGAACTACCCTTACCTGCTACCTATTAAAAAAAACTGACATATGGCTACTGCCTGATACTTCGAAGGAAAAATTATTCTCGTGCTGATATGCTGCTGGTTGCATGTGTTCACCTATCTCCTCCTAACTCCAGCTCACCCAAGCCCAATACAGTCCCAAGTCTGCATTTAGCAAAGCCAACAGTACTTCTGGCACTGCTTTCAGGAAGCCCCAAACAGAGCCTTTATATTTCAACAAAACCAGACAATGTCTGTTTAGCATGAAATGTAGGTATTATCCAAGGTCTTTATGTTTAAAGCCATTTTTTAGCATAATAAATTTTAAATCCATTGGTTTTAAGTGTTTGGAAATCACCTGCTAGAATATATAGCAAGTACATGCATTCATATTTTCATTATCTACTTAGACTTAAGGAATTCCATTTATGAAAGGCTCTATTCTATATACCCAGCAATTCTATGTAATATCCACCAAAACCCCAGGCCTTTATTTTACTGGCTCTTTACAATTGATTACTGCAGAAAATAAGTACCAGGCTTCTTCAGGAAGAGATAAACTTTCTTATCTAAGAGACGATCCCGCTCCCTCTGAAACACTCCCACAGTCTGGGTCACAACAAGAGATGTAAATAGACATGAGAGCAACACCAACAAAATGGCTTTGCTTTGACTAAGTCTCCAGTTTCCACACTTCAGCACATCCAAACTGAGTGGACTCAACCTCCCTATGGAAGGACACAGAGCTATCTTCAATGGGGAAGGCAAATGGAAATTATTTCTTCCTCAGAGACAGTTCACTAGATCATTATTCATATTGCATGGGGCTTTACAGGAAAAAAAAAAAAATTATTGTATTGACAGCATTGGATGCTGCTGAAAGCAGGTATACCTCCGAGATCACAATTTGACCTGTAGTCTATTTAATCTTCTTTCTTCAAGAGACAGCAAGCTAATAAAACAATGATGATGTTCGAACACGTACCCAGAAAGACACATTGTCAAGACTCCAGCCCTGCACCGTGCACTAAAGCTTGCAGCAGATGAACTGCTGCCATCATGACTGCAATTTGGTCCAAAACCTGTACACCTCATGCTGTATTTTATGTAAAAATCACTCTCCTACTTGCCCTTTATCCTCTACATGGAGCAATCTCTTGCTTCTTCCTTTCCTTAATAACCCCAAACCAATGTAGCATAAAAGAAACAATTTCCCAAAGCAGAGAGATCACAGACGAGTAGTATGTCATTAAGACACAAGAAAATTAAGACATAAGAAAATCAGGAAGCAGTACATGGTGATCATAAGCATCTGGGTAACACCACCACCTTCTGAAGAGATAAGTCCATTAAGGAAGCACATCGCTCATCGCTTCTATTCTGCTTTGAATTAAAGAATCGTCTGTTTCTGGCACTGAGCAGCGAGAGGATCTAATTTACATAGTACTATCTTTTTACATTTTATTTGATCATTACATCAGAGTAGGCATTTCATTTTCATTTCACATTGCCCCAGTGAACCGGGGCATGAAGAACAATGAAATCAAATGAGAAATAAACAGTATAGATTCATATACCAACGAATCACGTTATATTTCAACAAACGTATGAGAGATTCAGGAATTTCCTTCACCCTGAGCAGCTGTGACTATGAAAGAGCAATGATGCAACACCCATTAATAAAACTTACTTATGAAGTTATTTCTATGGACAGATTCAGCATCTCCAAGAGACACCCATGACATACGCATTTTGCTGTGCTTCCCTTTTTCTATTCACATTTGATATATACTGAAAATATTATAAAGATACCGCAGCAAAAGAAATTCATCGCGTGAAATGTCTCCTCTAGAGAACTCAGCTTAAAAGTAACTTGGGAAACAACAAATAATTGGCCAGGACTTTCAACAATGATGTGAAGAAGTTTTCCCTTGTCCCATTTATAGTATCTGCAGCACAAAATAGCAATGGGTCTTCTTTAAGGACCCAACGTTTTAAGCAGTATTCAGTGTAGCATGTAAATCTAAACTGAGCAATTTACCATGGGCAACAATTCATCTGGCCAGTTCACACTTCAGATAAGTATCTGTAAAATCGAGACCAATGCAATACGCCAAGGGACGGTGAGATAGCCAGAAGTCAAGAAGTTAAAGAAAATTAGGAAAGGACACAGCGTTCCTCAGCCTGGCTAACCTAGATAACATCTTCCAGACATTAGCATGAAGTTAAACAGAGAGAGAGGCTGAATTACTTCCAATGTGCAGATATTGCCCTGGTGAAATGTGACAGGTGACCTACAACATAAAAAATGCACTTAACTGTAAAAACCAGAAAGTGAAGCTAAAGATGAGGAAAATAAAAGCTGTTTTGGGATATGTAGTAAAAGACACACTGACATAAATGGGAGGAGAAGGAACAGAAAGGCATCCACCCCATCCAAAAGCTGCACCACCAAACTACAAAGGAATAACTACCTTTTCTAAGGACAAAATAAATAAAACGCACAACCAAACATAAAGGGAGCTCAGTAACACTCTAAATAGTATTATTTGTTAGAAAATCATCTGTCACAGTGCCTGACGCAAAAGTTTTGCAGTTTATCATTCCTCCAAACTCAAGGTCTTGACTACATTAGAGAGAACTTTTTTAAAGTTACTTCCTTAGCTCCACCAAAGCCAGAGTTTGCTGCCACAGTCAGTACACGGAGCACTGTGGTGCTCCCATTCACTCTGCAGAGAGCTCACGAGGATGAAGAAAGAGTTGTGGCAATTGCCTGATACCCGAGAAGGATGTTCTCAACCGAGTGCTAGAAATGTTGCCTTTTTTAAAACAGGAATGAAGAGGAAAACAGCAGAAATGAACTTTAATAATAGTGGGTGACGAGGAGAAATGTTAGGTTGTGCACCCATTCAATCCATGCAATGGGTGTGGTTTAAAATTTACTTTTACTCTTTGATAAGGGATATGCACCCTATTTATGGCTCTCAACAAATTCCGTGTCCAAAAGGGATGCATTAGATGATTAAAAATTAGTTGGATATTATTCCTTCTCCTGTAGCAATGCCAGAAGGAGAGTTATAAAGACAGTTCTCCAGCCCTCAGGTATCCCACACAAGTGGATACATCCACCTGCAGTCAACTTTCAGTTATTTAATTCAGGGCCTAAGATACGAAGCTAGGCTGCTTTTAATAAAACACAGAGAGATAGGAGCTCTTAACATTCGTATTAGACTCCTCTCGCTTCCTACTGAGCACACAGACACCGTGGACAACAGAGATTCAAGACTCCAGGAGAAAAACCACACCAAGAAGCCATAGTACCAACTACTCTTCATTTTTTTTTGCATCGCACCAGCAGGAATAAAAAGTAGTAAAACCTGTTTTATCTCTCACTACAGGTGAAAACTTCTGTAAGGACACAGGAAGAGCGGTTGCATTTTGTACTAGTGCGCTCCATCTAGAAGTAAAACAGAGGCTGGTGTAAGGCAAACATGGGAAATAGAGAAAATGTAGAAAAGAAACTGAATTTTGGCTGTTCCACACAATCACCCCACTCAGTGACATTTTACAGAAGAGCGATCACGTGCTGAAACGCAACCCGACGGATTACCTGCCATGGCCAATTACACTCACGCTCTCAAGCCCAAGGCGTGTTACAGGTCCAACGGGATGGCACTGCCACTGAAGTCCAGAAGAGCACTGACTTATTTTTTTGCAAGTTTACAGTTCTCAGGCATAATCACTAACACAGCTCTTCTCATTATTATGAGTCTGAAATATGTGAATAAGCTTAAATATGTTGCAAGGTATTCAGCATGCACATACAATAGAACATACTACAATGAGGACTTCCCTAGTTGTACTGCATGCTCCTTACTCACATGTTCAAACCACACTTAATTGGAAACAGAAGTAAAATTAGGAATAGTTTACTAGTAATACATCAGGGCAGAGGAAGCAAGAGCATGAATAAATCCAGTTCATCTGAGCACAAAAGGACAAAGTTTTTTTCCCCAAACTGGATATACGTTTAGCGTTCCACTAATAGGCTTCTGAAATGGATATACCACTTGGCAAACATAACTTAGTCCATGCGATCACGATTCAAAATTAAAAATCTGCTTTAGAGCACACCTCATTCTTTGGTTAAGGAAACTTCATGTCAACCAGCAACCGTGTAAAGTCCAGGTCAGAAATGATAAAGACAGCATAAACTGCTTCTTACATCAATTTATCTATAGCAACTTATACAATCATGGAAAAGGGGAGCGGTTTTTACTTAGAAAAAAGAAAATCAAGCCCCGATATTACTCTCTGTGCTAATATCCTAAATTAAATTCTGCCTTGATATCACCTGCTGAGAAAATAAAAAATGAAATAAAAATCATACAGGAAAAACTAGTGTTGGATGTAATCTCTTTACACAGATGTGATACAAATGTCTGAGATTCTCATGATGTATTGTCTTTAGGAAAACAGATTGATTATTCTTCCACTCAAAAGACTATGGCATTCATTTCGGTGGAGAACAGTCAATCTCTCCATGGAGTTCCAACTCCATTTACTTTTCTTGCATTATTCTGTTTCAGGGACAAGTAAAATGAAAAGTGTCAGACAAACAAGCTCCTCCACATGTTTTTAATTTGGCACAAAATGGTGCATTTCACCAAGCGAAAATTTCATTTTTACCTCTATGAATTTAATACTCTTCTCTTCATTGCACTTAAGTGCAAGTCGGTGATTCTAACCGCTCCTAAACGTGCTGGAATAGAGATAGCAGGACTCTTGTGGCATGAATTCATCTCATAAAACTTTTTGTTCTCTCCTCTACTTAACCTGGAATCCCTTCAGAAGTCATCCTAAGGAAGCATGAATCCTGAGGTTTGTTTATTTAAACAAGAGGTTGTTCTGAATCCCATTTTAATTTATACCAGAATTTTCTCCAGTGTTTTAGGGACGCTCAAAACACAGAAACTATACAATACATAAGAAATTCTTATTTTTGGCTGTAAAGAAATGAAGAAGATAACCCAGATAATGGGTCTTGAATATGAAGCTACTATTCACATGTTTTAAAATCCAGTAAAGGAACTCCTACCTATAGCCTTACGAGAAGACTATAAAAGGAAGTACCATCAGTTAGTTACACAGCTAAACAGAATTAATTCCTGTACGACGGAGTTTTGTCAGGGATCCCTTTCAAGATCAGAGACTGTCCATGTTACACCTGCACAAACAGTGACGCTTTGACAATTCTTGGTAGCTGAGCTATGAAAGTCTCTTCCAAACGTGAGATGATGGGATTTCTCTAGTCCTCCCTCCATGAGTAAAGTCCACATGCACACACACACCCTCCATGCTTCTCTACTACTAGAAGATGAAAGATGACAAAGCCAATTATTTATTTTTTAAAGGAGAACTCACTTGCTTGGTATCAATGCCAAAAAGATTTTCCTCTTTCAAACAGAATATTCAATATTCCATAATATTAAAAGCTTTTGGACAGATGGAGCTAATTTGAAAATGTTTACTTCTGAGAGCTTATCTAAATTTATTTTGTGAAAAAAAAATAAAAAATTCAGTGGTGAGCACAGCTATTGGGTGGAGAAGTAATTTACAAATAGAACACTCAGAATCCATGATAAGCATCTACATGCAAAAACACTTTGCCTCATCCACCCTTTTTGACAAGTAACAGTAATCTACAGATGCAAAAAAAAAAAAAAACAACAACCCACAACCCAACAAACATTATTCTTCTTAAAAAGATGTTTTTGAAAGTATAATGCACTCATCTGTCAGCGACTGCAGAATCAACACATAGAAAGTGCTCCTACATGGATCTTTAGCAGAAGTAGCACTCTGGAAAACAGCTGGGGAAGGCATATAAGGATGACATGGAAGTATACTTCATAAACTTTATTTTTTCCAGATGACTCAGTAGCAGAACCTCAGCGTGTACCAGTCTGAGAATTCTGGAACGGCTTAGATGGTAACAGATCAGGGAATATCGCTGACAGTAAATACTGACGGGGTGCACTGCTTTTGGTGCTATGTCTGCAAGAGGAAGGACTTCACACTGTAATAAAAGAAGAACGGGAATCTTAAATAATCAAAGGTACAGAAGAGGCTGAGTTGGCTGTATGTTTTGTGGCAGCCCATTTCAGAACTGTTTGAGCAGCCAGATCTAAGGTTATTTTACTGACGCCGAGTGCTTATTATGTTACTCAAACAGCTGCTATGTCTTAGCACCACTCTATTAAGCTTAGTTTGATGACAATGACTTTAATGTTATGATTAGGTCAATGAAATAGGCTTGGGAATTCCTCCTGCTTTACCATACAATTATATTGTTTTGTTCTTCTGTCTCTGAGCTTCAGGCTGCACGTTTCTCTATCCTAATCTGTGTCCACCTTAAGCATATGGAACCACTCACTCATGGTGGACCCTGGAATCTCAATCTGACCTCACATGTTACACAACTGCACCCCTATCAAGGCTTAGGAAGTAATTTACCAAGATATTCCTAATTTACACAAATAAACGTTAAAATAGGATCAGGTCAAGAATGACAGTAAATTCTTATAGTAAACAATAATTTGAAAAGTTAAATAAAAGCATGAAATTAAGAAGTCTTACGTAGAATCAAGGTAGAACTCTTCTTCTATAGACATGAACGCTTTCACAAAAGTGGGAGAAACATCCACCTTTACTGTATCTAGATGAATCCCAGAATGCTTGCAGATATGCTGGTGAACAGTATTACAGGAGTATAGTATCTGCTCTATCCATGCTCCTCTTTGGAGAGAAGTTGAAATCATCTAAATTTAAGAATAATAGTTTTTGGTAAAAATGTTAAAACTATGTCTTTTCAATTGGCAAATTCAAGGAAAAAAAAGAGACAATAAAAGTATATAAATGAAAGCTTAGCACAGTACTTTCAAACTTAATGCTTGAAGGAAGACCTATAATAAGATAGCTAATAGAAGTCTTAGTATCTTTCCAAGTTAATTAAACTTAAGAATCGAGATCCCAATTTTGCATACTAGGAGACTGAAATTTTTATACATCATACACGTCAGTGACAATAAATACACAAGGAATTCAGAAATGCACCGAAACTAGAACATCTCCAAGATATTAAGGAGAAAATGCAGGGTTTTAGTCTCAAATGGCACATTTTCCCAGTGCTGCCATAGCAAATGGTGTTAAGGTTTTCACTGGCCACAGGACACACTGATACTTCAAGCCTTTATGATCACAGTTTTAGATTTCCATATATTTCACGTGACCTTTTACTGAAGCAGTGACTCTCTCCATTCACAGAAATGTTACACTATTATCTATACGTATCTAGGGTCATCTATTTATATTACAGATGAATATGTATAAAAATATTTGTTTTGTTAGGGTTAGAGGTGGCCCCCCACCAAGTCAACTGGGACTGTCTCAGCTGAAAGAGGCAGCAAGCATCGTCTTACATAGTTGACATCTTAAGATACAATCCCAAAACTCATCTCATTCTCAATACCTACTGATTAAAAGCAGATCTGGAGAAGCTCCCCACTTCTGAGGTCAAGATCTTTCTCCCAGGGTTGCCTTAAATGTCAATGACCTTTTGCCAGTTTACTAATAGGGATTCTCACAAAAAACACTCCCTGCACGTCATCAGCCTGTGGGTATATATGGGTCCTTGCAGAAAGAAAGCCTGAAGAACATGTTCATTTCTTGCCCACTTGAAAATATTTTCTTATAAGGGACCAACGACAACAAATATACACAAAATAGAACTTGAAAACAAGGCTCCTGGAGACTGCACGGGCCTTACCCACACAAAGAAAATGCATTGCTTTAAACTAGAGAGGTAAAAACACAAATACTTTTTTTTTGGTTTAACAGCAGCTTTGCTGCAATTGAGAAGAGGTTTTAACTCAATCAAATCAAGGACACAGACAAACGTATACTTGGGGCCCTGGCTTTATAAATTCTTTACTTCCAGCTCCTCATTACCACCCTCAGCTGCATGTTATCAGCCTCCTCTCTGGGATGGTACTGGACCTCCAAGTTCCAGGGAAAAGTGAGACAGAGTATTTTAAAATGACAGGTGATAAAGCTGATAAAATAACCCCTTTTGATCTGCACTGAATCAAAGGAGGAAGGTTTACACACGCAACTGCAACATCCCACGTGAGAAGATTTTAAAGTCCCAGATGAGGGCCAATAATAAGTAGATGGATACCATTTTAAAAGTTAGATTGTCCTCACACCACACATTTACAGTTTTCACAGGAAACTGTACATTTTAGAGAGTAAATCACATTAAACTTCAATTTATGTTACCTCAATGAATTTTGATTTTTGGGGTAGGTTTTATCCCCTACACAATCTGTATTAAGCATAGTATGCTTAATGGTTGAACATGATATCCACCTTGTCTTGTCTGCAAAGAACAGAAATAAAAATACATTTTCCTTGAGTATTTGAACAGATTTTTCACAAGAAGAGCCTCCTGAAAAGCTTTCTTCTATGGATTTTTAAGGCATTTTCTGATATCGAACAGAAATTTTGAAATCCATAAATAAAGAGATTGAGTATTCATCCAAACTTAATGACAAGGTACCTTCTCCAGAAAAAGAAAACTAATTCCCTACAGAGAAATTACTCACTTCAAAGTCAAAAAGTGATCCCAATTGTTTTGTGCAACTAGGAGGAAAGGGGCTTTCAGGAGTCTCTCGCAGCACACCACTTAAAAATAACGGTGGGAGCCACTGCCTGTAAGACATCCCGCGTGCAAAAATCAATCATCTGCAAAGCACACCCTTAGATGTTCGCTGGGTTTATTACTCTGACTTTGGCTGGGAGGTTGATAAGGATTTTGGAAACTGCAAACACAAATGTATTTTTTATTAAAAGTTTTGGCAGCTGGATGGGTGCGTGCTTTACAATAAGAGAAGGGTGGGGGGAACAGAGCGCTGAAAAACCTCCAGTCACAGCACAGAGTTCCAGCACATCTGCTGGAGCAGCGAGTGCTGCCATTTCCGAGAGGCTTGTGGTTAACCTCACGGCACGGAATGAATTATTCCCCAATTCCATCCTTTGTTAATGCACCCATTCTCCAAAATGTGTCGACGCAGTGGACGCATGGCCAGCTACTAATCAGCAGGATAACGGTCCATCCCCAAGATGCTCTCTCTTTGGCTAGAGCAAAACGGAGCTGTTCATCCCGTATAATTTAAGGTTGTTTATATTGTGTCCTGCCTAGAGGTATGAACAACTATCTTGATTTAATTGAAACAGCCTGTACACGCACATATTAATATTGGATGTCATGCAACATGCCCTGTACGTGGAGTTTTCAGGCCCTCGCAACTGCAACGCCAAATCAGACACAAAGGCTAAAGATGCATTGCTTGAAACGTCCTAAATTTTGAAGGGTAAGGAGAGCTTACAGTAAAATTTTCAAAACAAAACAATAGACTTGATATACCATCTAGGCATCTCTCAAGATATTTCTCCAGGAAAGCCTTAGGTTAGAAATGATTGGAAGGCTGAAATATTTACATCCAAAGGTTTTTATGCCTCCTGTGTGGTTCACTTGAAACATTCACGGTCAAAAGTAATTACTATTATATGACATTACAAATGGCAGGAAAAAAAACAACAAACAACAGAGGAAACAAGAAAATCAACACTGCCACAATTTTTTTTAAACCGTATTTCACGAACAAAAATGGTATGTGATGTTGGGCTATCATTTAAATCAAGCTTTTCTCAGATGGCCCATTATTAGATTTCTCTTGCTTTTGAAGTGTTCCCATGGAGAGATCTGATTTGCCCCCGCACCCTCTCACCAACTGCAAAAGGAGCCGGGCTCTGAACAAATAAAGGAAGCGCTACAAAACAGTAAGCTCTGTAAGACATGAAATGAAAGGCAACTCAGGAGGCTCCTAATGTCAGCTGCTTCAGGCACTAGAATCTTCGTGCCTCCTTTCCCCAGAGGAGAGAACATCATTGTATTATCTCACAGGGAGAAAAGAACAGGAATAGAAACATTGTGGTAACGAGGGAGCCGGAAAACCCCACAAGGAAACTGCTAAAATGATATTCAGAGGAAGACCTGAATGGTATGAAATAAATAAGGCATGTCAAGTGTAAGGAATAAAAATAAAGCATAAGTTTGGGTAGGAGCATATTCAGTGAGCACAGACCATCCTCAAAGCATATTTGGAAATAGCTATCTGTGGAAGCAGCTTCCAATTCAAGAGAGAGGAAGAGTTTGCAAAATGCATTAAGACACTAGGTCAATACCTTTCCACAGAAGGCTGTTTCTCTCATATCGATGGCCGGGGGAACTGAACACATTTGCAGAACTTTAAGATTCATGCTTTGTAAAACAAGTGGGTGAGATGGAATACAAAGGTATAATGGCCTCTGGGGAAAAAAAAAAAAAAAAAAATTCTGTGCCTACTTCATATTTTTCAAACAGAGCAACAGAAGTTTCGCTGATCGCAGAAGCCAACTAAAATGTATCTCCCAATCTCTGGCAAAACCATCAACCTATTACTTGTTGCGTGTGGAGTGGCAGAAAGTGGTGGGTTTTTTAAGTAAAAGTCTCATTTCTTATTCTTTTTTTTTTCCCCCCCCTCCTTAAATCACATATCCAAAAGCTAAGAGCAAAGCCCTTGAATGCTGTCCACAAAGCATGGGTGACACTAGAGGGAGCTACTCCAAGCTGGCAAAATTTAAATCTGTGTCAGGGTTTATTACAAAAGGAAGTTCCAAGCAACCTTAAATCACATATAAGTAACATTCAGCTCATCCATCATAAGGAAAGAAGTGTTACTCCTACAGCACAGCTTGGCCAAGCTTTCTTCCGAGCATTCCTCCGACCTTCTCCTCTATGCCTTCTTCCCAGGATTTTTATGAACAAGTGAGCCTAAATTACTGCAATAACTAAGGGGCTTGGTTTCCTCACTTTTTCCAGTGTCCAATCTAATGCATTATAAATGGAGCAAAGAGATGTTTCAAAGGGAGTAAACTTAACACCATTCCGAAACTTGGGCCTCTTCAGCTTTTTTAAATTTAGTATCCAAAAAAACCCCAAACATACATCTCTCTCACTGCTCACATTTAAAATTTTGTCCTGCATAAACTATATATCACCATTGCCTATTTTTATGGCTTTAAATCCCCCTTGGTATTACTCCTCAGGCAATAAATGCAATATATTTCAGAGTTTCTGCCCATCTTGCATTGCCTCCCTGCTCTATCTCAAATTTCAAGTTGCCAAAAAGAAGCTGTTTCTTCCACCAGCTTCAAATACTAATCCCCACTCATCAGATCTCCTCTTCATTTGCTTTACATTTATTACAAAAGCCACTGGAGTAAAGGCGAGGCTGGTCAGGAAAAAGTGAGGTGGTGTTATATTTAAATAAAACCATAATTAGACGTGCACCTAAATGAACCTGAATGTCATTATTATTGCAACCCTGACACTTCCCTTCCCTGCTCTTTCCTGCCCCCGACACTTTGACACGTACTCTATTCCTCCCATCCACTGCCTCCTGTCTGAAATAACATCTTTTGCTCCTAAGGATCGGGCCATTTCTCTTCCATAGCCTGTAAGATGCTCAGTGCAAGTACCACACAAGTAAAGAACAAGCCTAACAGCCATTTAGATACCTGGATAAAATTAGTCCAATTCCCAGTAGGCGGGTATGCTCTGTAACTAAAACTTCAGTGGACGTGGCCAAAAGCTTATTCTTACCTTACATTTTAAGCTATCTTTCAAATACAGAGACAGAGGTAAAGGAAATGGTCTGATGAAGTGTGAATAAAATTGTAATACTGCTTCTGTTCATTACATATCCATTTTATATGGTATATGGTAATACGAGTTGTAATTTATAACCTAAAATATGCTGGCAGCTCTCATAAGCATTTTAACACATGAAGAAAATCTCTTCCTCATTTGACTGCTCAAAATCATGACAAAATCATCTGCTTGTTTTTAAGATAATAAGTAAATGATACTAGTAAATAAACATGTTATTCTAGGCCATCATTTCATAAAAAGAATAACAAAGTCGGCTTTTACAACCCAGTTGGCTCAGTATAGTTAAAATCTCAATAAATTCACAAGTCTAAATAAAAAAAAAAAAATAAAATCATCAGTAACCCAAAGAGTTACCACTATGTTTGGTATCCAAAATACTGTTAACCAATTAATTCCTGGTGTTGACTGACTCATATTTGACCCACAGCAGAGATACAGACAAATAATCACATAATTTTGTTTTGAAGAAAAAAAAAAAATTTACAAAAAGTTCAACAATAAAGAGAAGGGTTCTTTGTTAATTCCATTTTAAATGGTACTAGAGATGACCATCTTAACTTCTGACTTCCAGATACATCTTTTACCGTGAGGATCCACACACTTTTCCAAATGATTTGCCAATGTTTAAAACATTTAGCAGTACTTTTGGAGACCTCAAAAAGAAGTGCACTAAGGTACCTCTGACCAATGTGACTATTGTCCATTTTGTAACAAAAAAAATTAAAGATGTTTAGCACTTACATGTGCATTAAATGTGTGTCTTTGAGTGACAAACGGTTTGGTTTCAGCGCTGACGTGCAATGATTGTGTTTGTGGAGGGCCAGGACATGCATGATGAGGAGAATTGGGCTGCAAGAGCCTAACAGCAGCTCAGTGCAACTGCAGGTGACTAAAACAAATGTACATTCATGGTCTGTAGCTCACTTAAGTAGCAACACAGGACAGCACACCACAAAAGCTGGGCAGTATCAACACTGATACCATCACATCAAAACACGGAGTCAAACTATGGCTATTCTTCACACTGCAGAAGTTTTGAGGTATCCAATATTCTGGCACAGATCTTTAGAGGAGACAGAATCTGGAGAAACTTCAGTCTGAGGAGAGCTATTATTTCAACAACTTTTCTATTTAAAGCACAGTGTGCTAAGGAGCTTTAGTAAACCCTAGAAATGAACAGTATCCAAATACCCTGCGTTTCTAATGACTTACATTCAGTCAGTCCACATACATGCAGAAGCGTTAAATTCCACCCAACGCTGTGGCTCATCATACTCCATCCCCTGAAATATCAGCTTTTGAAGAGGAGCATTAAGAAGCAGAAGCCAAATTCTTGAGAAAAAATGATGTATCAACTATTTTTCCTTTCTCTTTTTTGATTTAATTTTAAGTAAGCACCTTCTAATCTGTCTTTAAAACTTGAATTTGCCAATGTATCCTTCCAACTGCCTCCCTCTTCTGCAGTATTGCTGAGCTCTCCTAACTACACCATTATATTTATACACTTCTCTCATAATGAGATGGTCAGCTTGATGCTCCCTCACTTTCTTAAGAGCTTCGGAAGCACTCTAACAGGTAAGAAGCTGCTATGAAATAAATTACTGAGAGGTAATGGATTTATCAACAATAGATGCAATTCGGTCACCGAGATGAAACAATCACGGATCAGACTGTAAAAGCCTTCTAGAGATGTAGATTAAGTAGAGAGAGAAGAAAAGCCATGAAAACATCCATTTAGAGCAGGAGCCTCCACACATGGTACAGGCACCACAGATGATGCATATAAATTCGTTGCGAACAAAAGGAACATTGGGGGAGGAGGGGGAGGGAAGACTGTACCAGTACAGCTTGCTTATTTCCATGCTTTTGTGGTACAGCATTAAACAGGGCATGAGTTGGAGCAATTCCCACACCAGATCCTATTTCCAAGCCATTAGTCAGAGTGACACAACTGTTGGCCAACACTGCGTTGAGAGAGGTGTAAAAAATTACACAACTTCACTGTGGAACAGGAAAAGGTTTTCCCAATGGACTGATGAGAGAGAAGGCATTAAAACTGGACCAGAAATAGCTGGACCCTCCTTTCTCCAACAACTAGTAGCCTCAGGACAAAGCTGGCATGTGTACAAACAGGCCTGACCAAACGCGCTCTGCTCATATGAGTTTAACAACATTTTATGCCTAAAGAGACTTTAAAAATCTGGGGTGTAGCTAAAGGCGGCAAATTAGAGAAACCAAAGCAGTCTGCAGTCACCTGATAAACACCTAGATTTGCAGATCCTAGAGCCAGGCTGCAGTGCTATGCCCAATGTAATAACTAACTGGTCCCAGAGCATGGCTATATTTTCAGGGAACCTGGGCATTATTACCACATTTAAGTATTCCCAGCTCAACCATACGCCCTGGCTCTTTCCTTCTACAAAAACTACTCCTCTTCCCTTCCCTACTGTGATTTTTTTTTCCCCTCCCATAGTTGTAGGAGAAAAAAATGTCAGTGAGATTGCTGGACCTGTATCAAAGTACAAGGGGGAAAAAAATAAATAATTGCAGCAGTATTTTTTACGTGGGAGCAGTTCTTGAATCCGGCTCACAAAACAGTTCAACAATTTTACTTCCACAGCTGAGGAAAGTGGGTGCTGTAAAGCAAAGGTAGCATAAAAATGCACTGTCACTGAATCTTATACACAAATCCACAGCCAACTGCCAAAGGTCAGAGAAATGAGAACATACCAGGCAGTTAGTAAACTCCACAGCACTTCCCAAGCAGGCTGGGGAGCAGACAGCGAGTTTGGGACTATAGTGCCTTTCATAAGATCATTTTTCTAATGATTTCTGACAACTCCCCATTTAGTCCTGCCAGACTTTTCAACAATAGAGAGAAGAATTAATTTCTATCATCCTCTACATATCCATGGGTGGGCTAATTTTCAACTGATAGCAATAAATAATTTTCATTGTACAGAGTCTTTGCGGGTTCCTTTTCACTGCTGGAGTAGTCATTTCATAAACTAGGAAGCAGAATCAAGTAGCGATAGGATAAAGAGCCTCATGGCAGTAGCAGGGAGTCAGCAGAACTTCAGAAGACGGGTGTCAGAACAAAGCACTTCCATTAAGCAGTTCTTGGCCACCTCGCTCATTGACATTTACACCACAGCTCGACTCAAGGTAGGATTCATAAAGCTGTCCCTAAAACAGGCTGGACAGGGACAAAGGGGACTTAAAAGCTGTGCTTGTTGTCAGGCTGCAATTGACTTCAAATGATTCTGGAGGCTGATACTTGTTAGGCTTTGTTCTCACATAGTTAATATTCTTCTCAAGAAGTGACAGGAACAAGTACTGATGCTTTACACAGTCAGAGCAACAGGCCAGATGCTGCATCAACAATCTGTTTACAATTCCAGAAACCATTTTCACCACATTTCAATGTAAAAAACCCTCTCATTCTGCTGTGATTAGTTTCCACTCCACGCTACAGAAGGCTACAAGCTAATATCATCGGCCAATTGCTTTGTTTAGTAGAAACCTCTTTTGTAAAGTGGAAGGTGAAATAAACAGTCTATAGCTTCCGAATTACTTGCCAGGTTAGAAATGCTGCATAGTTAGCTCCTTCTCTAGGGTGCTAACTCCTCCACATTTAGTAAAAAAAAAAAGTTACTTTTATTTTTCACCCCCTAGAAAGGCACCAAAATACGACATGTGCATTTCTATCCCACACACTTGACATATTTTATCTACATGAAAGTTGAAAAGTTAATTGTTTGTGGAAGTTACTGAAACCCACCTACATATTTAGTATCCAAACATGTGGGCAGATCTCACATTCACTATGAGGAGAATAAACTGAAGCAAGAGGTCTTTTGTAAAACAAATTGCAGTTTACTCCTTGGCTGGGTTGCAATTCACTGAAGGAAGCACACCTAAATGAGTATCTCCCTGTGCTTTTATGGATGTATTTATGCATGTATTAGTAAGAACTGTGTTACAGGACTAGAACTTTTTTGGAGATGCACCAATCACTATCTCAAAAAGTAATACATCAATACAAAGTTGACATAGATATAAAAAAAAAGCATTTAATAATCAGTACATGATAGAGGAAGAGTCATACGGTAAATAAGCTCCTTTTTACCAGTTTAGTTTCCTCCTCCTTTCACATGTAGTTCTATAACTAAACAGATGAAATAATCTTCTCTAGAGACTTTTTAAACCCATCTGGACATGCTTCTGTGTGGCCTGCCCTAGGTGATCCTGCTCTAGAGGGGAGGTTAGACTAGGTGATCTCTTGAGGGGCCTTCCAAGCCCTCCCATTCTATGATTCTATTGGGAGAACAGACAGTGCACTGACTCCGCACGGCCTGACGACTGAGGCTTGTCCCACCCTACCTGAAGCTTTGTATTACTTTGTTTAGCTCTCACAGCAACTCTTCTGATGACTAGGTACCTATATCTAATTTCCATATGTAAATAATTTTCTACATCCATATACACATGGTATATACACTGTATGAACATGTTTTTATACACACATACACACTTTTTTGTACATATGTATGCATATACATGTGTTTGGAAATACATATACAGGGCACAAGGCTGATTTGTTTCTGTTTTTTATTGAGGCCCCAGAGACAGCTCAAAGAACAGCTCGTCTGATGCAGAGAACCTTGGAGAGCTCCACACAGACTCCTCCTTGACACCAAAAAAAATTTTAGGGCACTCCTATTAAATGCTCTGAAAGTCTAAAAGTGTGCCAAAGGATCGGGTTGAACTTCATTTTTACTAGCCCCTGACTCTATGCCAATAAAATAAAAAGAGTTTTTACAAATTATTCTATATTATACGCACATGCATTTGTGTGTTTGTATGTATGTGTACACAGACACGCTGAGCTCTAGCTAACAATAATTCTTAAATTATTATATCCATACAAATGGAGCAGTGAAAACTTCTGATATCTGCAGTAACACGGAAGATATTACATTAGAAGTGTTATTCTTTTTTCTGTTCTTTCCCAACTGAAAGTGCTATAAAGAAACTCAAAAGGGAACCATCCTGTATTCCTTTGAAAGCTCTAATTTTCTCCTTCAATTCCAATCTCCTTCTAGTCTCTGTCTTTAAATACCACGCTCTCACGAGCTGCCAGTGGCTACTGTCATCACACGACGCCTGAAAGAAATAACTGAATCCAATTCTCTTCTCTAAAGTCAAAAATGCTACAATAGCAACTCTACACACCCAGCATAACTTCACTTCTCAGTGAACTCTGAAACTCAGCCTGGTTCCACACAGGTTAACCAGCTCATGGAACCACAGTAATTTAAGATGGAAGGGGCCAGTGGAGGTCATTAGTCCAACTCCAAGCTCAAAGCACAGCCAACTTCCATGGTGCATCAGGTCGCTTAGGATCTGTATCAAGCCTACTATATGGCAGCAGACAGAAACAGAAATTATTACATTCTGTTCTTGGTAAAAGTAACAAATTCTGCCAGTAGAATTCAGCAGGACCAAGATTATCTAGCAATGCTTTATACTGACAACATCAGGGCTCTCGCTGGACCGGGCTTTCACAAAGGTCACAACCTCCTGAACTGAATTAAGACATTTACAGAAGTACAGCAACAAAAGTAATAATTTCCAATGTATTGTGTTCTAAGTAAGGATATAAAGTTGAGAAGAGGAAAAGATTCATTGATTCAATTTATTGGAATTAATTCAAATTTGTTTAATTCAAATAAGACAGTCCTTTTTAGCCCAAAGTCAAACTGAATCTGTATCAAAATTCTTTGGAAACAATCTGTCTATTTGACAAAATACTGACCATTATTCATAGCAACCGACTATTTATGCCTTTATATATACTTATACATTAGGCTGCCAAGAAAGCTCCAAGATTAAAAAAAAAAAAGCTAATAAGCAGAACTGACTTCATACTACGATGGATTTGTTTCCCTTTTACTTGGCCATTATGATTTCTTTCCAATGATAAGTGGCTGGAATTACAATGTATTAGTTTTCTGTGCAAGTGGAATCCTTAGCAAACATTAAAGAACATTGAAAAGAATTCATGGAAGGCCCAAGGCTGGCATTAGATCAAACTCAGTGTGCCATCTGGTAAAAAGGTTTTTAATCTTCTTTACTTCTGCTACAGAAGACGAGTAAGTGAGTGTGTAAGAATTTGCTGGATTTTTTCCACTTTGGTTTGTGTTTCTGTTGTTTTTTTAAAAAAACATGTGTGACCAAAGAACCCCTTTAGTTGTAGTGGATGACCATGTTGCTGCTTTACCACTCTGGGCTTCCCCCAAAGCTTTTTTCATTTGTTCTGTGGTGTGGACATGACAACAGCACGTATTTGTTATGGAGGACATCTGACCCAGCCCTGCCCTCCTCTTCCACTTCGGACCCTTTGCTGCCCTTTACATCCCCCCACCCAGTGGAAGTACCAGAGAGCCAGGGCAAGGGAAGGCTTTTAAGGGTCATCATCAACCACATGAGAATTTTTGTTATGAAAAGATGGAAAAACAACGCTTGGTATGTGTCGGGTTTCATTTGTATTTGTGCTAATGTTATTCTATAGGATAATTTGTAATAAGCTATGAGTTTGTGCACTGCCTAATAATTTCCGGGATAACTTTCTCTCAGTTGACATTTTGCCTCACCTATAAATAATGAAGAGAAGCAACCTAGAGTTTTTTCCACTAACGTGTGATTTAAGTCATTCCCTCGGTGGATGTTTTACTTTGAGAAGACTGAGACTCATCTTTACACATTTTTTGCAGATAAAAATAAAAAATTCCTTGGGAGTGAGGACAAGTTTCTGCATGATAGATTACCAGAGACCAGCTACTGAGTTTGCGTCCTTTTTTTTTTTTCCAACTATTTCTAAAACATAGTGTAAGTAAGAGAGAGAGAGATCCTCTGTATATTGTGACTCCTGGTACAAGCAGTAATAATTTATTTCAATGGCCAAATAGATTCATAGATACTAAATATCCAAAGAGATGCTTTAGAAAAATAAGAATATTAACCTCTGTTGTTCTAACCTAATGTATGACACCATTCCAACTCCCTCACCAGTTCTAGTTCCACATAAACTACACTTTCAGTCTTAAATTACTGCACATGCAGATATAGCTACCAATTTTGAGTCAAAATCCACAAGAATTTCATCAGCAAAGCGATCCTTCTATTTACTAAATGAAATTTGCATAGCACTTTGCCACAAAAGCATACACTTGTGTGGATATATTTGTTTTAAACACATAATGAAAGACAAATATGTGTATTTTTAAAAAGGCCACTGTAATATCACGTACGTACGCACCATGAAGTCAAGTTGCCGCACACGGTTTCCATTCTGTCCCCTTCAATGCTTGTGGAATCAACTGAAGTCAAAACATCCTGGAAGAAAAGTTCAGGTTTTGCACCCCTGGTTTCAATTATTTTTAAATCTGACGCACAAACGCAGCTTTTTAAGCTATGTGAGTGGAGTGCCAAATAAGGATCTTTTGATTTTTTTTTTTAAATACATGTGGTTGAAATCTGAGACCTGCTCGCTGCCAAGCCACAGTATTTGGAATCGAGTACTGGCATAAGAAAATAAGCCATTGTTCAGAGTATAATTTCAAGAGGAACTACCCTGCAAAAAAAGGAAAACGTAAATTCCCAAACTTTAGCTCATGGTTACAGGACAATCCCATAATCTTTTGTTAAAACACTTGAAAGCTGAAATACAGATTCTAGCAATGTTTATCCAAGCTCTCAGAAGTAATCTTTTGATATAAACCATGTTAAAGCCTTCCTAAATTTTTCTGTACTATAAAAAGATTCAAAATTGTGAGCTGGAATAGTCCGTATCATCAATGTTCTCTCTAATCCCACGCCGTACGTGTTAATGCTGTCTGTTACGTCCAGCTCTTTCAATATTCTTGCCATTGACTGTAGCAGCAAAAGTAACAACAAGCTCCTACTGAGATAAAAGTACCTTGAAGGAAATACTTTCTCCTTAGGTGAGGTTGAGCAATTTCGCATCCCTGATTTCGGACACACAAAGAGCACATTTGCTATACGTATAAACACTCAAGCAGTTACTCGCAGCCACCTTAAGGGAACCAGACTTACAGTCACAGCCATTCGCAGCTTTTACTGAGTAAGAAAAAAAAAAAAATTTAAAAAGCAAAACTTGATTCCTATGTTAATGAGTGTTCAGAAACAAATTTTATTACAGGCAGTTCTTCCTGGGATGATGGGTGAGCAAGAGAGACAAGATAAAGTATAGGATTAGAGAGAGAACTCTGCTATTTAGCTTTTGTGAGGGTCAAGATTACATTAGAAAGCACACAGTTCCATACCAGGGATGGTCACATACAAAAAAGTTGAAAATTTAAACTAACAAGACAAAGCTGTCCTCCTGAAGATAAAACACAGTAACTTCTTCTCACCTCAGGTAGTGAAACAAAGTAGGGAAAAAAAAAAAGGAAAGAAATCATCTTTCAATTCAGTATCAGAAAAATGTACAATAGGAGATTTGGTGACAAATGGTTTCTTCTCATGAGAAAACCAATCTAGTAAATGACAAAAAGCGTAACAGCAAATCTAGTAACATCTTTATTAGCTGCTCCCTCCGGCACTCGATGCCAGAGGGACACACCAACTCACAATCTTTAAATCGAGCCTAGAGGGGAAAGAAGTCTCCATTTCCTACGCAAGTTTGTTTCCTTACTCAGCCCTTTGTGCCACATGCCAGCTCACAGTCTTTTGCACCAGTTTGCCACCCAGGTTTTACTATGAAATCAGATCCTACTTAGACCCTGTTCTACCTTTGACTAGAAGCACCATTTTTTTTTAGGAATCATGCTATTTTATTTTTCTCAGAGAAGAGCAGTGACATCACTGAATTTTAAGGTGTGTACATTAAGAGAACACGCCTGCTCGAAGAACCAAAGAAAGAAAAAAAGGAAACTGAAGTTAAATATCCCAAGTTGCCTAACGTGTGATTCTCTGTTTAGGCACTGACTCCAGAAACCTTAGGAAACTGGTCACTGCAATTAACCACAGGTTAATTAACCAACTAAACAGGTTACAAAACAAATATCAGCCGTAGCTGAGCATCCACAAGAAAACCAGACCAAACCTGCAGTTTCAGCCTCTCTCAGCCACCTAGCTTAAGGTTACCACCAAAGAAATCCGCATTTTCCTTGCACGTCATCTAGGTGCTTCCTGACAACGTTAAGAATCCAGCCACACTCATGCTCTCATCAGTGTTAGCCTGGCTAAAGGAGCTCCATAGATCATGTATCAGTCTCTTGTGATTTAGACAGAGAGATGTGAACTGAAAGGCCTTCAGAAATACTAGACAGACAAGTAATTCAGAGAAAGTTACATCATTTCTTCAAAAAAATAATCTTGAGAAAAATGTACAAAACACACCTTCAATAGATAAGATAAAAGGGCGAACGGTTTCATTCCGTGGATCAGAAAGGAGAGTACAGATAGAAGCAGAGAGCCTTGCAGTCACGACACCAGTTCACAAACACCAACACGCTCCTCCCTGTCCACAGCACACATTCATTTTACTGAATTTCACAAACATAAAAGGAAGCTGCTCCAACTGTTCCAGGGGTTTTCCTCAGATTGCTTTGCTCCATAAATAATCGACGCTTCCTTTTATGGTCATCTTTTATTTGGATTAGCACTCGGTAAGTGATACATCATGTTTAAAGTGATGTAGTGTCAGTACGTACAGACACAGTGCGGACAAAGCCCACTCTGAATCAGCAGCAGCAAAATGGGGGGTGTTTTACCCGAGCGTGCACATGTGTGCGTGTTTGCACTGAAAAGAAACAGAGATAAACCTATGGCATCTGGCTTCAAGCTTTTGTTATGTCAATACTCAGAAATAATCTCAAGCAAAATATTTCCTTTAGATGCAACAGAAGCATTAATGCATGATAGATGCATTTGGAAATTATCGCTCATTACGGAGTCTCTCAATAGAAATTACACAAAACACAGATTCCGTGCAAGGTCTACAAGCTGACTTCCTTGGTCCAGGGTACTGAAAAAAATCTCCAAACAACCTCAGAGAAAATGATGCTCAAGAAGCAGTCAATAAAAAGGTACAAAGATTACGCTGTACTCAAGCAGAATCTTCAGACATTAGTTTGGAGTTACCATCATCCAGGTGCTTCACTTCCCTTCCCTCGTTGTACCTGCTTGGTCATTTAACTACAAGGCTTCTTTCACCATGGAGTGTACGGATTAACCAAATAAAATAACGGTGATTGCTTCCACCACTCTTTCAGCAACACTAAGAAAGGTGTAAGGAGATCCTGTGGCATCTGGAGACCTTCAATTAGCCTCCTTTAATTAGCATCCTCATTACATTTTCTAAAAAGTGTACCATAACATTTCAGAGAAGTCAACGTGCAAATGGTTTAAAGCAGCTAAGCAGGCATCTGATGCTACTCCCAAGGAAACGTGATCTCTTCAACAGGTGCACAATTTCTGTACATGTGGCTTTTGTTTATTGACTCCATTTTATTACTAGAAACACGCAGATTTAGGTCAAGTTGGGCAGCCTCTTCAATTATGGATAGTGTCAATCATACTGCAAACGCAGCAGGTGCTTAGCTTGCCCACCCTCTTTGCACAGAATCTATCTCGACAGCAGCACTTTTGCTGCTTGGAAGCAAATATTCCACTTCTCAACATATCGTTCATGAAAAAGGTTTAAATTCTTTGAGAACTCTTAAATTAAAATTTCTTTTTGTCATAATGAATGAGCTCCACTGTGTGAACTTCAAGGAGAAAAGCTGTTCTAAGCAAAATTCACACGAAAAACATGGGAATCTGTTTCCATTTCAGGTACAACCACAGTGGTGGTCACTAAGCGGATATAGGAGGTTAAGTAGCTCTAGTAGCATCAGCATGATTAAATATGAAAACCAACAAAATTCTGACTATGAACTCTATGATCAAATACAGTAATTTTTTGACATCTCAAATAGAAAACCAAATTTAAAAAAATCAGCTGGCAAAAAAACCACCGTTCAAGACACAATAGTATGTGAGAAAAAAAAGAGTACCCTTATAATAGAGTTTTCTTCACTGAAATTCCTACATGTCTCTTTTAGTTACAACTAAACCATCACCAACACATTGGTGGGATATGGGGCAATCACACCAAGGTCTGACGTGCTCAATTGTTCGGGTTTGCACTGTTACTAAACGCATTTAGAAAATAATACTTTCCATCTCCACGGAAATGTTTTCCACGTGGTAAGAATGTCCAGGTCTGCCTCTGAACTCACACACTGTAATACAAGGCAAATTTTAAATGAGTAAGGCCATTCTGTGGATTAAGAAGTCAGGGATAACCTGCCAGTTCTGTTGACAAAGGATTTGTGGTTTCCTACAGAAATAAATATGCATTCCTCACTTGACAGGCAGCGAGATCCCTGTGATACATACCTCTCCCAGTACTTCATCCTTTTTTTTTTATCTTCCCCCTCTACTCAAGGCCACCTATAGTGATGTAGTTTTGTTATATTTAAACAGTATTACTAGAATCAGAATAAATCTATGCTGGCTCAGTGAGGGCTAGCTACATAGCAGCATCCAATAACACCACGTACTTCTTAGTAGCACTTGGTACTGAAGAACTTCAGAGTCAATGATAATTTCTGAGGAAAGCCTGGCACTGTTCTAAGCACAGGGAATACTGTCATTCCCACGTTATCGACTGGGAAACAGGAACACGTGTCCTATATGAAACGTCTGATATCACAAAGTGCATTGATGACAAAGCTGGAAAAAGAACGTGACTCAAAGTGTTTAAACTAGTAGATGAGGGGAAATAGCTTGGCAGCTTCCTACAGACATATAAACGGACTTTTGCTGTTGATCTGTTCAGCTGTTTGGCACTGAAAATGCTTGTGAATTTAACAGCTACAGTTGTAATTTCATTAAGCAAAATTCAAAAGCACGACAATTTCTTTCTAAGGAAACTTACTCTCCCAGTAATCCAACCTGCTGCCCTGACACCAGTGACGTAATGCAGGGCAGAGAATCCAAGCAGCATCTGGTAAAACATGATGATTCAGTGGAATCTGGTAAAACAAGAACTGGAAGGGCCAAATATATCTTTGCAGGAATTCCACCAAAGCTTGAAAAGGAGGGAAGCCAGCACAACGATGCCAACAGGACTGCACCAGGGATTAATCCAGCCTGAGGTTGACTGCACCTTCTGCTCTAACTACTCCACCTAAATCCATTAACTGGCTGCCCAGCACCATTCCTCTCAAATTATAACAGCCTCCCTAACTTGAAGGTTTCACTCACCTCTGCTCCTGACAACTTCATCTCAATTCCCAGGACTGTCTGGCTCAACCCGCTCTCACTCCCCTCCCCTTTGCTTCCTTCTCCCTCCTGTCTCAGACAGCTACAATTTCATAATCGGAGGCCACGAGCCACCTGCACAAACCATACACCGAAGAGACAGTTGCTCTTTCTTCATGCTCAGCTGTCTCCTCCCACACGCAGACTGTGTTGAAGAGCTTGGTCACCCGCCCTATTGCTCCAGGTCTCCCCAGTTAAACCCCTACAAGAAACTTTGCAAGGTCCTCCCAGCGATCTCTGCTCGCATCTCTTTTGGATCCTACTGCAGGGAGAAATACAGAAGTGGAACTGAAATTCTTTCCATGGAAACTTCTCTAGAGTTCTAAAAAATTTAAAAAAAAACTAAAAAAGGAAAAACATTTAATTTACTGAGCATTTTCACAACCAGTTTCTGCATTTCTTATATGAAAAAAATGCTCAAAGTTCTGCAGTGGGCTTTATTGTGGGGGCACAGCTGGGAAGGAGCTTCAGGGTATTTTGTTCCTAAAATGATCATGTTTATGCAACCATAATTAGGTGTCTCTGTTTAAGTTTTGGGGTGGATTTTTTTGTTGGTTATTGGCTGCTGGGGGTGGGCGGGAGGGGGGGGTGTTTGGTTTTTTTTAAAGGGAAAACCCCAAAAATTCACTGAGAGAAAGGGAAAAATTCCAACCCAGTTCTAATAAAAGACATATTCTTCCTCCCACTGGCCTCCATCCCTTCCCTGCCAGCATTGGGCAGAGAGCTTCCTTGGAAGCTGGGGGAGGGGGGGATAAAAAAGCCATAAAAACAGTGAGCTAAAATCTTCCCAATAAAACTACAGATAAAAGAGTACAGAAGTCGTTCAATAAAAGAGAGTACAAATCTAGAATAACTGGTACACTGGATTCTTGACAGAGCATGAGATACGATGTGCGGTTTTTTTTTTGTCTGAGGTCAACGTCATCTTTATTTCTTCAGTACATGATCCAAAAAAGGTTGAATGGATATTTGGGGGGGGGAATAATGAGATCAAACAATCATGTTAAATTGATATTTTGAGCTTACAGTTCTAAAATACCCCGCACTTATGGTTTCAGAGAAAAACCCTCAAAATTCCTTCCATTGCCTCTACAGACAGCCTGGAGCTACTAATCAGAGAGTGGAGTTACCTTCCCTTTTCCCTGTGGGACATCAGTTAAAATAATTAATAGGCTTGGCAACAAATTTTGCCAGTGAAAATTCATTGAACTTGTGTGTTGCTGTAAGGGAACTGAATTTTTTCATAGGCTGGACTACTTCTTTCCTCAGGCTCCTGTCTTCATGAGCACCTGACCTGTCAGTCAACATTACCTGATCTCACTCCCATGATGAGCACGGAAAGGGGAACTGAAGTGAAAATTCCTCTCATTCCTGGATAGTATTCCCTAAAACTCTTAACCCAGCAGGAGATAGGGAAAGAGGAGCTTCTCTTGGAGACCATGTTACACCACAGTTCCCCCCTCAGTGACAGATGCTCTTGCACACACACACGCACACATATACTCCTCATGATAAGTGGCAATAACAGCAATCGCTGGCTTGGAGAGTAAGTGGGGCTATGTTTAGTCTATTTTTAGCAGTCTTTAATACAATTTAGCAGCTGCAAACAAACACAGAGAGTCAGCAACTCACAAACAGACTTTTGAAGACCACAATCTGGGAAACTCTGCCCTTCTGGATAACATTGAGCACGCACACACCATGGCTGTGCTTCTACTCAGAGACCATGGTCTCCGTGTGGACGCAAGACAGGCGAAGGAATAAAAACACCACCAACATACTGACAAGGACGAGACCTAGAGATGTCCAGGATTGGGTAGAAAAATATCAAGATAACTGAAGAAACTGTCCTGCAAAGAGTAGACCTGTAGACTTGCATGCTCTGTACCCAATTACTGCAGTAACTCTTCTCTTCTCCTTTCTCAGACCAGTGTGCCTCCCAGGACACCCCCAGCATTTCCCTCATGCTCTGCCTGGATGTTGGTCCAGGGGGCTCCATGTGCCTGATGGCTTCCAAGGTGCCTTAACAGTCCAGCAAACTTTTCTATCAAGGGATCAAAAAAAAGGGCACAGAGCGAAGAGAGCCACTAACCTTTGTGCTGGGACAAAGGGGTCTCCTTGACGGGCTGCTTCACCTCGTCCAATCGCTGGTTTCTGCAACACCAGTGGGATCTTCCTGCCTTTCACCTCCACTCTTATCCTTATCCACAGACTAAACATATCAGCAGAAAGTTACTACACAGGCAGGCACGGGATAACCATATCAAGATCATTTCCTAGAAAAGATGGCTAAAGCCAAGGAAATTTCAGAGAAAAAGATGGAAGAATAAAACCTCAGAAAAGGCAGAATTAAGACACTATCAAGAAAAACAGAAATAACACCTATGTGCAGTTGATGATCTCTCAAAAGGCTGCCAAAGGAGATGGTTTATCCTGTACTCTACACATTAAAAAGACAAACTTTTCCTTTAATATTTGCATGACAATGTGTTTCACTACTGCCAGACACATCAAGTTATGCTCACTCAGTGTCTTGCACTGAAAAGATGAGATCCGCTGGTGTTTATTTTAACAGCACCACTACCATTTCTCAAGAAGGTCAAAAAGGCTTTTTGTTGTAAAGCACTGTGCTAGTGACATGGCCAAAATGACAAATTCTCAGCAAAACTGGAAACGTAGGTGTTATCAGTACAATCTTAACTGTTAAGCCCCTTTACTTATTACCGAGGATCAAAGCAGATAATACAAGACAGACCTCACACCTACGCCATCTCTGCAGTTGTTGATCTTATTCCAGTGAAGACCATCTTCCTACAACTGCAGAAGACACTGACAAATACACAAGTAACTCTTCGGGTACAACTCAAAAACGTTTGTGGGTGTAACACAACCACCTCCATTCTTCTCCTCCCGGCAACCAAGGCTCAGACTGGCTACCTACGCAGGCAAGAAAACCGATATCTGTGAAGTGGGCTCTTGGTGTTGAGCTGTCCCAGAATTGCCAACATGTTACTGCAATGCCTCGGCTTCTTGAGTTAGAAAGGCCACCACTGATACAGCAGGTACCAGTAGTAACGACTCTTCCAGCGCTACTGCTCTTGCAGGGCTCTTGCAAGAGCATTCCTTGGGTTCAAAAAAAACAGTGGTTTGTCATTCCTCCAAATTGCCTTATTCATTCCTAATGATTTTAAAGTACTTTGCACTTTCTTTAACATGACATTTTCAGAATTAAGAATATTTCAAAACAGATGCTTGGGTTAAAAACATCTGATATTAAAAACAGAGTGTTGGGGGTTTTTTTTCTCTTCAGCACTAGACTGCTCTCTTATGGGAAGCAAGTTTATATGTATCATCTGGTTGCAGAATGTTGCTTCAGGGCTGGAGCACTGGAAGCATTTAGTGATTTTTTTTTTTTTGGTCTCTGCACTACAAAACCTCAAGAGAATTCCAGGACTTCAGAACTTGCTGGATGTCAGCAAAAGTTATCAGAAATGCGTAATATGTAAAAGTCTGTATTAATAATATCCAAGCTATTTGCTATAATGAAAATACTTTTATAAAAATTTCTTCTACAATATACATTGGCTATGCTGAACTGCCCATAAATGCTTTTTGGACAGATCTTGACCTTTCTTTTATTGCCTTACAGTTTTTTCCCCCTCTATTACAGAGTTTAGTTGTTGGCAGTTACACTATTGCATTTTCTTCACAGAATAAACACAGAAGTTGTGACATGTGTTTGTAAATAGTAAATAGTAAATATATTTTTAGAGGTCAGCTAAAAGTTCAGAGTTATATCCCTCAAATTTCATAAGCAATGTAAGCAACAAAATTAATTTTGATAATTAGCTATTACATGTATCCATGTGCTTGAAAAAATAGATGAAAAAAAAGGCACTTCTACGCTCCAGAAAACGCAATGTAACTGGAAACGTCACGATTATTAGGAAACTAATGGAAGAACCAATAAAATCATTCTAAGGCCACGGTACCATTATGCTAAACTTAAAATCCAATGTCAAAAGGTCAATAATTCATCTCTTTTTTGCAGTATTATTGCCTTTAAGTCAGACCACATTTTCTCACCTGATTGGAAGTAATGCCAGAGTCCATTGCTGTGAGCTGATCGCTTACAATCCAGTTTGGGACTCATGCAGAGCATCTAGGTCTGCTGTTTGCAAAATGTGTCAGATCACTCCATAAAAAGAAACAGACTGAAGAATTCTGGTAACTGCCTGACACGCTAATTTATAAGATTTATGACTTTTACATAAAGGTAGGATTAGCACAATGTACAAAAATTCCAAGTGCTGACAAAACGTTTACAAAAGAAAACACCCTAATGTTTTCAATAATTTTGAGGGGGAAAAAAAAGTAACATTTCCCCCACCCTATGTGTTGTTTTTTTAACTCTTGAAATGCTCCATCTCTTTCATCGCAGCACCTTTACAAGGCCAGACTGCTCTCCTGTCTATAACATAGCTTCAATCTCCAGAGGAACACGAGTTACAAGACCTACTTCTGGAACAATGCAATGTAAGTTCAAATGAGAAACCGAAAAATCACGTTCTGATTTTTCAGCTTTCTACTTACTTTACCATTCCCGGTTCTCATGCAATGTCAGCTGTTTGCACCAATTAAAAAAAAATATTTTTTAAAGAAAAGCTCAGGAAGTATTCAAACCTCCTAATATATACTAATTTGGCCTGATATACATGAACACATTACAGATTTAAGTAATCACAGAATCCAAATACATTATGGCTCGTTCCTCTACTTACTAGTTCTCCCATTACTTTAAGTAGAAATAGGTTCATGTTCCCAGATGCAGACCAAGGAAAGCCTTGAGGTAGTCACATGCGGAAAGACAAGAAAACAATTGCAGGTTTAGGCAAACACAGATTTCATAATTCTATGTTTCTTATTACCAAAGATCTCCCAAAGCTTGATGAAAGGAAATCACAAGCCAAATACACCTTCACCCTAATACAAGTACTGACAAATGCACAGCAACTTCTCGTAGCTATACTAAGGTCATTAAATGACTTTACTACTGGCCTGTAATTGCCATGATGAAACCTAAATTAAAAAAAAAATCAAATAGATAATGTGACTGAACACTGGACAAACTACAAATTGAGAATAGTCACGTGAGTGTGAGACTTTTGTTAGAACTGGCAACGTTTTCATATTTATTTTCCACAAAAGATGAGCCATGTTAGTTTGTTGCTATTGTAAATTCACTAAAAGAAAATTTATATTCTAGACAGCTTTGACTACCAAATTGCAGATGTAATTACAATGGACACTACTTCATTTTGCACGCGGCTTATCCAATCAAGAAATAAAAAGAGTTCTGTGACTGTAGCGAACAAAGAACTATTTTCCAAAGCTCCCTACTGCTCTAGTTCAAATCCAGGGCTATTCCTATATTGGCAATCTTCACACAGAAAAAACAGTGGTATATTAAGCATTCATTTAGCTCTGCTCTGAACAGTTACCTGATATGGTGGTGAACAGAGTGGTGGCCTTAATAGTCTGTCAATGCCATGGCAAACTATATTAAAAAAAAAACAAAAAAAAAACCCCACATCACTACACACCAAAAAAAACAACACACACCCAAATAGCTTAAAATGGGGTTAACAAAAGGGTACAATTTATGCAAAAATTCTCCCACTGTAGAGAAGTCCATATACACAATTACAGAAACAGTCAAGAAATTGTTAGCCGAAGGAATTTCACAGGTATTTTCAAACCATGAAGATAATGTGAGATACTTTGTGGCTTTTGTACAAAAGCCAAAGTACAGTGAAATTAGTTGAACACTCAGTACAGATTATCTTTGTTCTACTTCACACAGCATGACCAGCACTTTGAATTATCTTAGGAAAAAAGCAGATGGCCGCAATATCCTGAAAAGCTCCATTTACTCTTGATCAGCTTCCATAATAGTTCAACTTTGGAATTTCTTCTCAAGGTTACTCCTTCCAGGCTAGAACTGAAATCAACTGACGTCATCGGCACTTGAAGCACAGCGTAAGCACGGACACCTTGCCAGCGACTCGGACACAGAGGGCTGCAGAGCAGACCACCGACACGCACACCAAACCGCTTCGCAGTGCTGCAAGGCACCCCCATCTCTCACCACTGACCAATTCCAGCAAAGCTAATTCACTCTGATCTCAACTGTTTTCCAGATACTTGAAAGGTAAGTGGCCTATGTAACCATATATGAAAATAAAGTAAGGATTCTGGACAACAGCATTGTCTGTAGCGTAGGCAACGGCCCATCAGCTGCAGGTTGTTTAGGAAGTAAAACTCCCTCCTACAACAGGTCATTGCTATTACTTGGGATCCAAGATTGACTGAATACTTGCCTCCACCAATGAAACCTACTGTGCTACCCCCAGCAAGGGCAGCAGGCAGGGACACTAAACTACTTTCAAATTTCAAGTGCCGTATTTCTTTGAGCAAGTGTCTAGATCACATCCTTAGATAAGTAACAGCCTCCAGTCATTACAATCTCAGAAGAAGTTCTGTCTCTCAAACATTTTGTACAATTGTCATTTTTTTCCCCACTAAAAGAAAGGTAAGCTCTGCTTTATGAGAGCCAGCATGGTCTTCCAAGCGGAAGATGACTTTGGGGACAGGGGAGCGATTCCCCACAGTAATTAGTGAATGAAAATGTTTTTACAGAGTTCATATACCACAGTATCAGAGTCCTGAAATCATCACCTCTGACCAAAACCAGCACAACTGTCACGCATGAAATAAATTTCTCTGTGCAACAGCCAATACAGGGCTGAAAACAGCCAGCGTTATATCCTCAGTTTGAAATCTTTGCTACTTCATTTCAAAACAGCATTCTCTGTACCATACGATTACAGGTCACCAGTTCTTTGCAGATGTACTGTGCTGCCCCACCCGCACGTCACCGTAACCTCACGCCACCAGGAGAAGAAATGAAGCCCATTACACATATTACTGACACGGTCTGAGTGTTCTGGTTGGAAACGTTTCGGTTTTTGTCATACACCATGACACAGAGGTCAAGGGAACGGACAGGGAGAATTCCATTCTCTTGCTATTTTACTCTTCCTATAGCAAAAATAAAACAAAGGAATTGTTGTTATCTTTATTTATAGCAAGTTAAAATACATATCGAACAGCAATCATATTGAAAGCTGAGTACACTAATGCAAACAGATGAAAACACAGAAAATCTCATCTGCCAGCCAGCCAGCCAAGACGACAAAGTCCCTTACATTTTCTAATGTATGTTCTAATGTAATAATGTGCACAAACTATGCAAATGTTAGAATACTCGAGCAGCAAAACACATTTGGAAAAGTTTGGTTAAGTTAACTAGGCACTTGCAGGGTCTCAAAAAGGCCTTTTTTTTTAATTAGGAAATTCTACAGGAAATTAAATAAAAATGTGTTTTTCTAACTAACTGCAAGTGCATAGCATAAAAAAGAAAAACAGAATCTATAATTTAACACTAATATATGCCTGCTGTCCTTATGTCCTACCAGTTCATAAAACTAAGAGTCGTTCTGCGTTCAAAATGTGCTAACCAGCAATCCATAAAAGTGTAATATCTAGATGAAAAACAAACTTAAAACCTCAGTGCTGCTCATACCAGCCACCCACTCTTTTTTGAGTATTCTGGCAAAGAAGATGTTATTGCTGCCACAGACCTGTCACTCAGTTGTTCCCTCCCCAGCCAAGGAAGTTCAATATCCCTTTTCCAAATTCCTACTTGAGCCATTGTGATCTATCACGAGATGTCAGGTAGCCAGTCCAAACTGACGTTCAGCGTCTTGGGACAGACCGTAGACTCCCTGGATAAACATCACAGCTACTGAGAAAAATCTCATGTCATCACCTGGGCAGGCCAGCTTAAGCTAAGCACTTGGCAAGGTACCAAAAGTTATGTCACTGGAGCAGAAGACACGGTCTGCAGATCTGGAAGAGCAAAGTGACGGACAACTTGGTGAAGAAAAGGAGATTAAATCCCCTGTCACAACATGCAAGGTTAAGGAGAAGAGGCTGTTTGCGGATAGAGGAATGGTGAGGGAGAGAAGGGAATTCTCCTTATGCTAAAGATGAATTCCAGTAATCGACAGGATTTCCTAAGGGTGACAAGAACACAAACAACTGTAAATCACTACTGCTGCACACACTAACACGCCACAACAGCTCCTCCCTTTTCTTCAGCTGTGCACTAGAACGTGGCGAGATTAGACCAAAGTAGGCGCATGGGCAATAAAACAAGATAGGGACCCAGAAAGATGCTTAGTGGACTTCAGCTCAAGAGAAAAGCAGACAATATGGCAACAAAAATGTCTCTTAGACAATGTTCATAATGTAAGATGATGACAGAAAACAGGAAAGTAAATTTATGCTTCGCTAAATAAGAGTTTCAACTTGGAAACCACCAGCTAGCAGATTTTGTATTCTCATTGCAGAGAAACTAAATTCTAAACAGTGTGATGATTATTGAAACTTAGCTAGATGACAGATACAGGCAAGTTCCAGACATTTGTTATATTAAACCCCTGTACTTATACTTGGGTAACTGGCGTACACAAACAGTCTTGTAATTAAGTCCTACAAGATATCTATCCAGTTACGTTACTCCCGTGTTGTTTAAATACCATATAATTAAAACAAGTAAATGTAGCTAATGCGTTTACTTGCACTCAGCATTCCAGTATTAAATTAAATTATATCTAAAGAAATGTGCTTGCAATAAAGATTCATACTTAGCATAGGGGAACCGTGTCAGGAGGTCTCAATTCAACCCCGATTTGTTATATTCTTGTAAGGGAAAGATGAAGCGCTACAACTATCGGAGCCGCACACAACGAAACCCAGAAAATCCCTAAGTTACATAACTACAAAGGATGACACTAAAACCATTAAACTAACATTTTTTTCTTCTATACTTCCCCATGAAAAACACCTTTCACTGTTCTCAACAGTGTTTTCTCCTCCCAAGCATCCAGGTGATAATTTATTTCTCATTTATACTTTGCACAAGCCACTACAACACAGAACGTGAGAACCTTTTCCTGTTTATTGGAGCTGTGGAGCTCCGATACGTTCATCCAGCTGGATTCCTCTGATTTAAAAGGCATCCAGGAAGCCAGGCTTTTCCAGGAGCCAGGAGCTCCTGCCACGGTCCTTGTCCCTGTGGCTGGCACATCCCAGGAATCAGCTATCCGCAGGCTCCTGCGGCGTGATAAGTGCACTCAGTACTAGGAAACGTTGCCAGGAAGAAAATGCCAGAAGAAAGTCTTCTCCAAATGAATAATGTTGCCTCACCGGTTAAGGATGAATTACCAGGTTTCAAGATGACATCAGGAGGGAATGGAAAAGACTTGAAAAATAGCATTTCACATGCTAAACTTTCTGCACTTGTAGCCAAGAAAAACTAATTTTACGTCCTCGCAAAAGAACTTTGATCAGATGTTGGATTCTCAGGTGTTTCAGTGCTGTGGTCTACCCCTGTCCTCTTTTTTTAATCCAGTTGAGAGAGAGAAAATAGTTTTCCAAAGCATCACATACTTGTACTTCTAAATTACCTTGCAGGTGGCATTCAGGGCAAATGTGAGGACCAGAAGGTCCTCGCCTACCACTGCACAAGCCAGATTCTACCACGCGTTGTCACCGCTGTTCTGTGGCCTGTAGTTTCTCTGTGTGGAGAAATTATTCGAGAGGCTTGTGAAACTGTAGCACAAAACTACACCACTGAGTAAAGAGAGTCTTCTGATTAGTATTACCCTTTACCTTACTGTAACTGAGCCTGTTAGCTCTTCTCCTGCCACGGTAAAGCGTATTACACACTAGCAGCCGATTCCAACCTTGGGTTTTCTTAGTCGTCACAGTAACTGAGTTGGACAGTTTTCTCCTATTACTTTTGTTGACTTGTCCAATAACATCACAGCAGTTTTATATCGTGTTCCTTCTGCTTAAGACAATATATTAACTCACTAAGCAGCACAGAGTCCAAATGAATATATAAATTCTTTTCAAATATCGAGGACAAGATTATTGGAGAAGTGGCTCAGATTCTAAAAAGCAATTTGATTTATCCAACACAAGCTCCTTAAAACAGGCCACACGAAATGACTTACCAAGCACATTTTGCAGGAAGCTCAGAGAAGATCCTGTTCCACAGAAGGGATTTTTTAAGGTCCCTGTTTGTAAAGTACTCAGTGGCAGCCAAAGCACGTGCATAAGACCTTGCCTAACTGGGTTCTACGTGAACAAAACCAGAATGACACAGAGAAAAATCTACCTCCATCTACAAAGGGTTATAAGTAATACACTGCTCAGTGTCAGAACTTCTAAGTTGCAGTCGTGGGGCCACCAGCAGACAGAGCATCCCATACTTGCCAGCCTTCAGGCAACGTGAGTTAAAAGGATGTTAACCACTTGTGCACCTTAAGGAGGAAGATGAGTAGAAATCTTCCACACAAAGGAAAAGCAGATATGGATATCTAGTAATCAGGCAGCATAAGAAAAAAAGAGATGGGATTCACTGGACATGACCCGGACAGCTGAAAGATGACAAAGTTGTTTTCCTCATGACAGTCCTCTGACTACCAGAGGAAAAAGTCATACTGTGATACGCAGGAACTCCCCCCTCTGGATAACCATCTCGGAACAACGCAATTTATTTTGTAGCTCGGTTTCTTTCTTGTGCTGAATACTAAAATGGCACGATTTACCTCTAAAAAATAAAATTCCTCATGTATTATCTACATAAAATTTGAGAATATATTTGCCAACTAGCAAAGTGAATTTCTCATGTTACGTCCAATTTCATATCTACTTGAGACAAACTATGGCTTATTAATAGCGTGTGCTATATATAACAAAATAAAAACATTAATGTAGAATGGAAAACAAGATGAAAGGCACAATATTATTCTATTTTCCTTTGGAAATATCTACTTGAAATGAAAATACCTTAACCTTTCTACTTCAATAATTTTGTTTCCATGAAAATATTTCAATGTTATTGTAAGGTCTCAAATCCTTTATTAGTGTGTTCTTTCCATATCACAGAAACCACAATTTTGGGTCTCACGGACGATGAAAGCACTGCCTAGAAATGTATGTTTGAGTACAAATGATATCATGGGAACTACTATTTATTAAACTAACCAGAAAATAGGTTATTACATTTTTCAACCTCTGAATAATAGAGCGATATTAATATTCTACAATATCGTTAACAAGGATTTCAAAAGTTTTTCAACCGAGCATTTTCAAATGAAATCCAAGAAGTTAATGTAATTTAGTCAAAACTAATGAGATGCCTGCAATTCTGCATCAGAACTACAGAGAACTATACTGATTAATTGGAAATCTTAGACCATCCCAAGTTTTTGTCAAAAGGAAGCCAACATCCACAATTATGGCTTTGTTGTTTGTTTTAAATCTACGCTAATCTCTTCCTTTCGTTTTTAACGAAAAAATGGTCTGAGGTCCACGAGCTGAGCCATGTCTGAATATAGCGGTGCCAAAATACAGTTACGATGAGGAAAAAACACAAGATCCCATTTGCAATGTTCTGGACCCTTGTCACAGCCCCGCCTTTTCCCCGTTCTAAGCTGTTGGACCAACACGAATTGAGGAAAACACGTTGGGCTGGCTGCCCAACAGCCCTCGGAGGCTGTGGCACCACAGGATTGGCACGGCCCTGCCTTGTCTCGGCCAGGCTTCAACTACACCTGGACTCGTCACAGGCCTTTACCATCACCCACGGATTCTCTGCACTCACAGCAGGGACAACCTTTAATTACCTGATTAAGGTGGCTTCTGACTGCTTTGCATTGGCAGAGCTGGGGTAAAGCCAGGGAAATGAGGCTAGCCACGGAACATGAGCATATAAGTATACTGAAAACAAATACTCATAACAGAAAAGCCTGAAAAAATTCGAAAAATATTCTCCTCTGACTTCCCTCCAGAGATTTGTCACAAGCACTTTTGTGGAGGAGAAGCACAATTAGTTAAGAAGCATCAGAGGCTGCTGGTAATTGCTTATTATTCTCAAGATAAAGCAACGGAGCCTCTCAGGAAGGGTTAACAACATTGCACATATGTTCACAGTATGTTTGTTCACTCATGCAAATGGCATAGCCATTAATCACATTCTTCTGTATTGCCATAAAGAAAAACCCACTGCTTGCCTTGCTATCCTCATAACACATCACCAGTTTCCACTAAGAAGCCTACAGTTGGATCAGTTTTCCAACACGAAACGCAAAAGGTTACAGACCACCACTGGAAGTTTCTCAGCTTTTTAAAAAAAAAAAAA
>VWZK01002683.1:0-50406 GCA_013396935.1 Baryphthengus martii | reverse complement strand
AGTAAATTCCTTATGCGTGCAGCTAATGAAAGCTGCTATAAGACGACCATTGCGGGGGGGGGGGGAATACAACTTAGTGACTCTGCACAGAAACAAGTGTATTGCAGCATATTTGCCAGCCCTCTTCACCTCTAAGTGTCCTGCATATGGATTAACAGCAAAAGTTGGGTGCATCTCCTTCATATATTCATTTTATCTTTGACCATTTATCGATCTTGCTACTTCTATGAAAAATCACGTGCCTTGGGTCAGGGAAGATCTCCAGCAGACATTCTGAAAGCCTTTCCAAGCAGATGGCAGGACCCTACCCTCAAATCTGAACCATGGATCCAGCATTTCTGTCAGGTGCTCACCCTACTTCATCCACCGTCATTTCCAAGGAGTCATCCCTGGGAGGCAAGGAGATGTCTGAGCCTGAAGAATTGCTCTCAGAATATCAGGAGGAAAACAATCAACTACTTTGAAACATTAAGTAAGCTTAATAAACTTCTCAGAAAAAATAATGGTAGCCATGTATAGCTTTTCAGGAAATCTCTCACTCAGACATGGCATGTTTAACTAGGATAATTTAAGCTTGGCATTCTCCATCTCAGCATGGGAACAGGCTTACAGCCCCAATTCCTAGAAACCATTAAATCTACAGAACTCAGGAATGCATTTTAAATTATACAACCCCATTAATATTACTGGAAAACAGCCTTTAACTACCACTGATCCACCCTTAAGCAGCAACAACAGGAAAAAAAAAAAAAAAAAGACAACCAGGAATTAAATCAGAGTACTACATAAGAGCTGTTTATTTTCTCCCTCATCCCAAACTGTTAAACTGACTGATCTTTTGTAGTTCTTTGACTTTCCTCCCTCACACCTTCTTTCCTTGGAGACAACTTTCTCTCTTGTGGAGCTTTCCAGTGGTACTTTCCAGGATGACTTCCCACAGTTATTCCCAGGTCCTGTTTCAATGGCAAACCAATGCACACAGAACAGGGTACTTCTGCACAGCGTATTAAGAGCAATTGTTAAGAAGTTCTGTCTGTTGTGGTTCCCTCTGATGTTTAATAACATCCTGCCTTTCCCAAGACTTACATAGGTAAGAAATGCAACCAATGCTTTTCTACTATCCTAGAGTATTTTTGGCACCATGGTTCCTTGCCCCTAATCAAAAATGAAACTTCGTTACACCTAATTTAAGGGTCTGACTGGGACAGCAAGTGACATCTGTCTCCTCCTGAATTTCAGAAAGCAGTGTCTAAGCCCTCTAGAGAATGTTTAACTGCTAACGAAGCACAGATTGACATCAGACGTCTCTGCTGGGAGACTGTGTCCCCCCCCCTCAGCTCTACCCTCAAGACTATCAGCTGCTGAACAGCTTTCAGCTTCATTTAAGAGAGCAGCCCAATCCCATCGCTGCTCTGTAGCTTCAGTAGCTGTGCAGCCAGCAAAATAATTGCTCAGATCTATCTCCCGCTCACACAAAGCCGGTATTTTGCTTTTCATGTTCTCAACACCTTGAAATACTCTCTGCTACACTGTGGCACTCGGGAGGTGGGCAGGGGGTCTAGGGGTTTGGAGTCACTGACTCCCTTAGTCACAGTATAATGTCCTTTTTGTATTGGTATCGCCCTTGGACAAAGAGACAACAACTGAAGTCAATGTCCATGTCAAAATCTAGCACGTGTGTGTATGCGTATATAGAGAGAGAGCGCACATTAAACTCCGCAGCGTTGTCCTCTCTGGCTCTTTTCCACGTGCATGTTGGTGAAAGCAAACTTTCTGGCAGGATTTTCCAGAGGCAAGGAGCACCACTGTTACTTCAGCGTTTCCACCGTAATTTATCATCGCAATGTCTCCCTTTACAGGTGAAACAGAACTAGGGCACTGAGCGTAAGATTTTTAAGAAGGAATTAGATGCCAAAATCACTCAAGATCTCAATATGCACTGCTCCTTTGAAGAGCCTATTTTAAAAAAATGTATAGGAACAACGTACAGAGCAAAAGTGGAAATTAAACCATGAGCCCAGTTTCCCCTAGTGATACAACATCCTCATTCCCCAGTTTCTTGGAGAGCAAAATAAACGCATGAAAGATGCAAAACCCTCAGTCACATTAGAAGATGGTGATTTTCAGAGCAAGTTATGTATTAAACCACATTTTAACACTTGACTGAGGTGCTTTCTTCTCAAAGACCCTAGTGACAAAAAGGTCTCTGAACTACAAATTTCCTACATTTGAAAAACCAAGGCAGCACTCTGCCCTTTTAGCTAAAACATATTGGAAAGGTATAATAAAAAAAAAAAAAAATACACCAGTATGACCAAATACAAGTGACCTCTCAACAACTCTAATATACCAAGAGATTATTTCAAAAGACTTCTATACTTAACAAGTGTCCCCTAAGCACTGCATTTATCTCCAACTCTTACTCCTTACTAAATATATTGATCAAGAGTGGTTGCTAGAGCAAATTGAGGGTACCTGAAAATATTTATTCCTAAGCAAATTGTATGTATGTTTGAGAATCATCATTGTAAGTCTCATTTGCCCTGAGCTCCATAGCACTAACTTAAACTTCCTTTTCTCCGCCAAGAGTTTCAGGTGCCCCTCCTCTTGTGTTTAAATATTTTTGCCCTGGATTTTTAAATGCTGACGTTTACTTCTTATGTCAGTCAAGCACAAAGAAGCCTACTCATTTAATGGTTACGTGAACAAAAACATACACAACTTTGCAGAGTGAAGCTACAGAATTTTTTTTCAATGTAATGGTTGGTTCTAAGCACTGGGGGGTGGGTGGGTGTGCATGTGCGTTAAAAGACATGTGATAAAGCATCAATTGACAGTTTTCACTTTTCCAAACAGAGCTTCTCCAGTTTACTGTTCCAGGATTTGCTTTGCAAAACTACTTAGCAAGGACAACATAAGTGCTATCACTATTTTCATAAACAAAAGAAATAGGAAACACATAGACACAAGAAAAAAAAAAAAAGGACAAATAAAATTAAATAATTACCAGAACTAATGAGGTCAGTTTACAAACAAGACTGGAAACATGCAAAGAGACAACTTCAGACCAACATTAGAGGAGACACGGATGAAAAAAGATCAAAATAAGAGTCATGCTTGCAGCGGGGTCACAGGAAACTTTGGCATTATTCCCTTTCTTAGTCAAAAACTAGCAAATGCTTCAAAGAAATAGCCAGTCACACTAACCTTCCTCTGTTAGAGTCTACCCAGACCAGATTCAAATACCAGTTCTAGTCTAAATTTAGACCTTATTCCGAGTAAATTCAGATCTTCCTCTTTTCCCATAGAAAACTTGATAAAGATAAGTTACTCCTTTCAGACCAAATGTTTTTGAGTAGCATTCTTTTAACATCACAAAGAACACCTACGCTGTGAAATATCTGCCTGTTTTTCCCTACCACCTACAGTTTTCACATTTTAAAAAACGGCAGTAACATTTTTCCCTGTCCGTATAGACAGGGAGATCTCAATTCCAGCCACAGAGCCTGGGCAAGAAAAGCAACCTGTCAGGGCATCCATCTGCCAGGAGCTCTGAACCTGGGAGTAGAGTGAGACAGGTTACATGAAGTAGGTCTGCCTGAGTAGACATGAAGTAGCTCCTGCTTATGATGTTCTCCCACATTACTGCAGTTCTAGAAATGCCAGTGATAAAGTCCAAGGAGTTTAACAGAGAGCTCAGGAGACCTTTCTCAATTTAAGTTTGATGTGTTCAGACAGTTTGTATGAAGGTTGTTCTTGTTCAGATGGTTTATTTTCTCTGCTTAGAAAGCCTTCTTGCAAAGCAGTATTCCAGTTGTTCTGCAGCAATTCTCAGGCTTTTGAATCAGAGAAGGCAATATAAATTCTTTGAAATTTTGAAGCCTCACAGGTATCACATTTGCATACCTGTAAACAACCAATTAGCCATCTCTCTTCTACTAAACACTCCACCGAGATTAGGAGAGTTATACTCAACTTGCATCATATATAACCTCATGGATAAAATACAGTGAACATCCCCCTCTTCAGGAAAAAGCAATTTATTTGAGATTTCCATTTTAAGTATTTATAAAAAACCTTCCCGTTTCGGTAACCAGCTCTCTTGAGTCACAAGTGCTAAAAAGAAGAAAACAATCAAGTTAAGAATATTAGACATTTACTTCTATTAAAATATTTTGCTGGTGGGAATTTCAGAAGTCTGATGTCAACTTACCTTATGTGTTTACGCTACTATTTTGACTCTGGGATAGTTTATAGTTGAGGATAAATGTTTGTGGGACAGAGCTTTTTCCAAAGTAACAAATTACAGTTCTTCTGGTTGTTTACACTGGAAGGTCAAGACTCAACCCTCTGTTTGGAAAAAGAGACACACTAACGACGGCTGTGCTCCTCAAGTACCTACATTTTTGGCAGTCCACTCATGTCTTGGGAGGTAATCCCCAGCAAACATCACAGACAGTAATCCCTATAGCTCCTCCACCCAATACACCGAAAAACATCCCACAGACCCAATGAGTCAGTGATGATGCAATTATAAACACAGCGACAGATAGAAATTAATCATGAGAAAGAATAGACACGCCAGTGACTTCAGCCCAGAGCTAAAAAAAAAAATAAAAAAATCCACAAACACTGAAGACCTCAACTCGCCCTATGACTTGAGTCATCAAGTCCAGTCTAGACAAAGGGCACGCAACTCAAACTAAGCACACGCTGCCTACTCTAAAACTAATAGTTTTGGCAGAAAATATCTCTGATTATTATAAACTTTCTAATTTGAATTTATGTATAAAAGAGGTTATCTTATAGAAAAAAATATTTTTAGCTTCAATACCAAGAACTCACATTTGCTTTCAGCTGTTGCTAGCAATGGCAAACAAATCAAGCCCTCCAGGCATCAAAAATTGACCTTCCATTTCCCCTAGTATTCCTCTTGCCTTTACGATGCACGTCTGTCTTCTATTTCACAGAATTCTATGTGAAATTGCACTACGTCAGGACTCGTACCTGGTGGGTTAAAATTGCTGCCTATTTCTATTGGAAATACTGTGCTTTATAAGCTAGGATGTTGTTTACTCATGACACTACCTCATCACAGAAATGACTTGGAACTTTCAGAAATAGCATCTACATCCAAGAGATGCAACTCCTATCAGTGGGTCTTCAAAGACACTAGCTGTCAAGACCACCCATGTCTTTCTACCCAGTATTCTGTTCTGCCTTCAAGTTTTAAGTTCCTCCAAGCTTTAAAATAAAATTAAAACAATTTAAAAGATTATGCCACTGGCTGTGGGAAGACCTCTAACAATGAATTCCCCTCCAATGTTGCACTTTCTTTCCCAAAGTCCTATGTTAGCCAGTTTATTATCTGTCATTCCTAGCACAATATCTAGAATACTCCCTATAAAATAGTTTGGCTCCTGAAAAACAGATTAAAAATTAGTTTTGCAGAGTTATGCACAAGAAGCCAGAAAAACTTCCTTTATGCTCAAAATTAACTTTTGAAAGGGGTTGGAAGAGTATAGCAGTGGCTACTATTCAGAGTACAGTAATGCTTGAAGAACTATTTTTACTTTCTTTAGGGCAGACCCTGAAGCTGTAACTGAAGGGGATATGTGAGCCCTTTCAATTTGTGAGGATTATGAGAAGTCCTGGGAACAAGGACCTGAGATTTCCATTACCATCCTGGGTTAAGGACATCTAGCCCCCACCTCTCTGAGCTCTGCATTTTGCTGCCATCTCCATTATGACAGCAACTTTTTAATAAAGTCTCTGCTAGTTGCTACCCTCTCATACAGCTACGCTCACTCTGTTCCTAGGAACTGAGACAATATTTCCAGGTATACATTTTTAAGCATACTCTGGCCAATCCCTATTCTACCGGCTCTTTATATTTATTCCCTTTGTCCCCTTGGTATCACTATAGCTCACATGGCAAAACAATATTTTTCAACTGATTCCATTTTTCTTCAAGACCTGGAAGAGCTTACCTTCTAGTAATTCTTTCACATGCAGATGGTCATAGGATTTGAAGAACTTTCCGGGTCTTCTAATATAGCAGGCAACAGATTTATACCAAATTACTAAAACTACCCAAAACTCAAGATTTACCTTCTCTAAGCTCATTAATCCATCTGTTAAGTTCTTGTGGAGTCCTGAGTTACTCTTTCTAGTATCTTGATTGAAATGGTGATTCACCAATCTTACCAGTGGTGTTCTCCCCCAAAGTACGTGCCATTAACTTTTGTGTCCTTAAAGTTTGTCAACCAGTTGAGAAGAGTTTAAGAAATCTTTCTTTCACTTACACTAACTACTCATCTGTTCCAGTGAACCCTTATACCAAAATCAATCACCTATGAATGACTTAGACTCAAGTTACCTTCCATCATCAGCTCTTTAATGCTGTTCTCTCTACTTTAAGATAATCAACTATAATTTTTGACTCAGCATCTATCTATTGAAGGAATGTTTAAAATTTGGCTTTAAAATGAGTACTGCCACGTTTTGCGGAGACACAGAAACCGGAGAGACAGCAATGTCTCTTGATTAAATGCAACTTTGAAACACACTTTTTACTCCTCAAAATTCTTTCACAACTACCTAGTAGGCATCCAGAGGTCAAGCTGGAAATGCTGATGCTTTAAGGCCAGAACACTTTTGACTTCATCTGTAGAAGAGCAGAAACTGGAAAGCTATATGACATGTATGCTTTTCATGTTTAAATGCTGCAGCAGGTTTCTCAAAATATTTAAACAAGCAGGAAAATAAATCTCTGAAGTGGAAAGCTAATAAACATTCACATATGCATTTTGCTCATCTCTGAATGTGGTGGTAGTTTAGTTATTCCCTTATTTATGCAGTGGGACAAAGATCAGGAAAGATCATCAGTGAAAACTATTTGGCTGTCTGTTAAACTTTCTTTACTTCTGGATGTTTAACTTTTATTTTTAAAGTTCTAACAAATGGTTCTTTTCTGTTTGGTAGGAAAGTAGGATGACAGATTGTGGGAAGGAAAGTGTGAGCTGTACGGAAAGAGAACAAGAGCAAGAAAAGGAGGGTGACTAATCCAACAAACCTGTTAATAGCACACGGAGAGCAGAAAATGAAAAATGCCCTTTCTAGCCCACCCCATCACACCACAGTAGAGATGTCCTATGTAGAATTTAGTTCTAGCAAAGTGTTACAACAGCAACGACTCTCCATCACAAGAGAGAAGATCAATTTAAAACATATGAATATTATAAATTGTTACAACAATTTAAAGAGAATGAAAATATCAAAGATTAATCAAGGAGGAGGAAAAAAAATAACTTTTCCTTAAGCCAAGTGTAAGAACACTGCAGGAATCAAAGCAAGATTCTTGGGATATGCCACACCAGAACACACAGTAATCTAGCTGGTGTTTTTATCACCACCAACACTGAAGGAAAAGGCACACAATGCTTGCTGAAAAGGAATTCCAACAAACCTTATGCATCTCAAGGAACCCCTACACTGAATTAAGAACAAAAATGTAACAACCTTTTGGGAAAAACAGTTTCAGTCTGTACTTGTTCATCACTGATTTATTTTTTTCCTTCATTTCTTACCAGAGAAGATTTGAAATGTCAGGTTATGAAGTTGTAATTCCTGTAAGATTCAAAAACAAAAACCCAAACAACAATGCAGCATCTCTTTATTCCTTTCTCTACTACTCAATCTTCTAAACTTTCAACTTCTAAGCTTTCAACTCCTCCAAAGACTGAAGTGAAATAGTTTTAATTGAGTATGCCAGTAAAACCACACAGTAGCAGTAAAATTACACCTGTAAACAACCAGTGGAGTGCTTATAGCTAAAAAGGGCATAAGCCTGGCTTCAACAGTGTGCAAGATTTGTAAATAAACGCACACACATATATAGGAAAGAACACACTCAAAATAGAAAAAGTATTTGAAAAATTTCAGAAATTACAACATGGGTCTAACAAAAAAAAAAAATAAAAAGTGGCAGTATAAGATAGCTCTTTCTTAGGTAAGCTAACTGATCCTCCAGATAATGAGAATGCATCACAAGACAAATTCGTAGCTGAAACACAGGGAAGGTTGCAGAAATTTAGTACATCAAGAAATGGCTACAATGAAGCTGTCAGTTGATGTGATAAATAACCTTGGTCCGAACAACGTTGGAAATGACATTTCTGAAGCTCTGAGATACCTATTTCACATTTATTGTCATTTATCAGCTTGTGACAAAACAAGAATTTCCTAATGACTGAAAACTGAAAAGAATTCTCCATTGGTAGGTCAGTGCAAAGGACAAAAAAAGACCAGTCCAAGACACTGAGAACAGGATGCCTGAGGTGGAACGAACGTAACTGGTACCAACTGTGAGGTCAGTCATTTAGGGAAAATAGAAGGGGAAAAAAAAAAGTCAGTAGGCTGGGAGTCAGTCATCTGGAAACAGAGGAGAAAATTATCTGCATGCTGTTAGGGTAGGACACAGGCAAGGTTAAAGTTTTGAGATCTTGCAGTTCTGGAGGAGTAAGAAAGCTAAAATTAAGATGACTGCTCAGCAGTCAAGACAGTGGCTCCCAAATTATGTTAGAATATTACGTTTGTCTTCACAAAACCCACAGTGTTCTATAATCATTAAAAGCAGGGATGGAAACTAATAGAAAAAAAAAATGGACAGTGACACTTGACTAAAGAGGAAAGCCTAACACTGTTGCCACAGTATGACAGACATCTTTATTCTCTTCTTTTCACTGCCTCGCTTCCTCATAAGCAGCTTATAGTTTCTTATCACCCCTTAAAATTTAATAAAGCCAGACATTTAAGAGCTTGAAGGTCAGGATAGGAAGCTGTTCCTGTTTTATACCCGACTATTTCTGCAACGCCTCCAAGTTCACCTTATGCAGTGATTGTGCCTATGCTGCTTCCATCACTGCACGGAACTCTTTCTCCCTACCGAGTTGAACCTAGAGCAACCAGAATGTGCTTACCTAGAAAACAAATTGCAGCACTTTTGTTCCCCTGCAACTAAAATTAAATAGACTGCTAAATACATTTCCCCACACACACTCAAAATTCCTGACATCTTGCCTGCATTTCCCGCTCAGTGCTTAAAACTGGCATGTTTTTTCGATGAGATACCCAGTACCTATTCAAATCCTGTCCCGATTCAAACCCCAGGCAACTCTAAAAGAAAAAATACCGAGTCCCTTTAAAATCGCTCCAAGACATACCATGCTATATGGTTAGTGGCCCTTGCCCCAAAACCCAAAGTATACTACGCCATAAGTGTGAAAATGTTTGCCTGGCTTGTCCCCAGAATACACTACACCATTTTCTGTTTTCCTCCCATCAGCTTTTTTCCTTCAGAGAATATTTGTTCCCACCCATTGAACACCACCACCACCTGATACCACATTTTCTCTTTTACTGTTCTGCAACTTTCATTTGATCTGAAAAGAGATGAGGTGAAACGTTCGCTACTAAAAGATTTCACTTAGAGTAAAACCGTACGTTTCCCCTCGTCGCTCATATCCACGTATGGTGCATTAAAATTGAGTCCCATAAGTCTTCATTATTCAAGCATTTAATCATATGGAAAATGTGGTAATTTAATTAAAACAAGTAACATAGGTTAGATATCCCAAAGGATACAGAGTGAGGAAAAATGATCTAATCCATTCAGTTTCCATTTTGAAAATGTATTAATATTAGACCACAAGACCACAGGAAAAAAAAAAAAAAAAAAAAGAGAAAAAAAAGCAACCCTGCTGCTCATTTGCAAAGCAGTAATCCAGCACTGAGACTATTTCAATTTAGGAAGCCAAAACTTACACTGCCCTGTCTCGTGTCTGCAGCCAGTGTTTGTCAGAACGTAACACAACCGGCGATTACTCGCTGTACTGCAGCAAAGCCTGGAATTTTTATTTTTGACATGAGACAGGGAAGGTATAAAGCATTTACTAGTTTAGACATCATTACTAAAGATGACACTTGTCAGACATCCACAAAAGACTTTCAGTTTTCCTTGCTGTTAAGTGCTCTGTTTAATTCTTCCCAAAACTTATGTCATGTACCTGGCATTTGACTTCAAAATGATTTATCGGCCCAGTATTAGGAGAAGGAGGTGTGGGGAGGGCAGATTCATACACACAGATGGTTGCCATTCCCTCTCAAGTCCATGATACAACCACTAAGCCAACCTTTTGTTTTCACGTATTACTAAATAGTTGTTCTTCTCTGGCTGAATAGTTTTGTTGTTTTTTTTTCCTTTTCTCTCCCTCTCACAAATTCCTCAAACCACAACCCTAATTCCAAATCCTTTCTTAAAAGAATTTGTCCAAAACACCCTTCAAGAAAACGTCCATCAGATACCAGCATCCTAGAAGGCCTCAGAGATGTATATGAAGCAGAACTATTGGGTTTCTTTCCCAGATTTATTTTATATAATAAAAGCAATTACTACACGCATTGTCAACACCTACTTATGGCACCTACGTAATCATTTTCTCTTCCGTAATTCTGCCTTCATGGGCTTGATCCTACATTTTCTCTCTCAAAAACTTCCACAGAAATTAGTAAAAGATATAAATCCATGCGATATTGCGGAGGGGGCTTCAGTAAGAGCCACATTTTTCTATCCATGATAGAAAAGACAGGAAATATAGGCTCGCTACTCAGCTGGCCCATGTCTGCATAGTTTCAGTGACGTTCCCATAGTTTATATGCGGTGTTGTAAAATACATCAGTACACTATATACAAAAAATACGCAGCTTCCCACACGTTTTCTATAAACGTTAAGCAATATTTTATCCTAGTTTTAAATGTCTTTTCAATACTTTGCATCCCTTCTTTTCCAGCACGGTCACATTTTCCGATCTCCTTAGTTTGCGCAAAACATTCAAAGAAAATGACAAGACAGGCATTAAAAAAAAATATATATAAAGCTCTCACAACGACTTCTGCATTTTTAAACTAAAGCATTACAGTATATGCTTTGCCCCAGTGCTGCCATTTATTTTCTTTATACCTTAACCACCAATAATGGCTTCACCTGTTCACCCAAGACCACACATCTCAATCTGCTGACAAAAGAGATCTACTTCAACTCTACCTTTCGACGTTTCTAAGTCAAATGGACACCCAGAGTCCCAGTGGCCTTGCCAGAGCGAGCCCTGTGACAGCCCACACCACAGCGCAAAATGTCCACAAGAGCTTAAAACAGCCACAGGGAGAAAGAGTGAGGTGTGGGAACTGTCTGTATGCTTGGAGCTTTTCAGCTAGTTGGTTAAGGGATGACTTCAGCTATAATGTCACCAGAATAAGGAAGAAGAGGAACATTTCTAAAACACATTTGCACTTCACATTTTCCTTTTAACATTCTGAATCTCCTTTACGTGAGCTACGGTGTTGTCATTTTATGATCTCTCACAACAGTATAATCAAGGGAAAACAGCTAACAAACAACGAACAAGCAACAGCTAACCTTCAATAATGAAAAATAAAATCTAAAAAGCACTTCCCCCCCCATTCCTTCTTTGGGAAAAAAAAAGGCAGCTTTTATTATTCATTAATTATTGCCGTGTGAAAACCTAATTCAAAACAGCACTTTGCACTTGTTTCTGTTCAAGTGAATGTTCTGTAGAACTCTACCCCTTGCAAAAACACCCCCAAAACTCCAGCTCCCACACCCTGCCCTCTGCATTTAGCACCAGGAGAACCCAGCTAAGGCTGCAAGCAGCTTAGTCACAGTTATATTTGTTTTCTCAGAGCATATATCATCAGATATAGAGCACTAGACAGATGTGTTTTGCCTACCAGGCATCCTTCTCTTTCATTTAACACAGCATGAATTATTTTGGCAAGTATGCAGTCCATCAAGATAGCAAGCTTCCATCAGCAGGCCACAAGAGTGGAATTCACTTGACCTGGTGGTCATGGCTTAGAGGAGCATTACATGGTATAAATGACCATGTTACACAGGCTAACATTTATTCACGCTGAGAGACTGGTGCAGAATTTTGCCAAGTTCAAACTTATATACCTGAAACTATGTAAGACAGACCTTTGCCTATTGTAATTTTTTATTATTTCTGGTTTAGTTTTCCCCCCCCCCTAGGTCTCCAGAACTTACACAATGGAAAATCGCGACTCCGTTATGTTGCAAAATTCCCAAGCACCCGATCATGAGCAGATAACATCACCGAGAACTCATGCAATCAGTTCAGGGTGATTTGCTTTAAAGGCGTGGTACACTTGCTCTGTGCTCATCTGGAACAATTTTCAAGATAACACACACTGATAAATTCGCACTTGTTTCATCAAGAACACACCACATTTTGCCCAAGGCAAACTGCTACTGGTAGTCAGCCAGAGGAACGCTGCACATCATAAAAGTTTTAAGCGTTAAGCCTTGAAAACTGCTTATGCTCAGGAGTGCTGAGGATAGAGTGAAGGAGGTAGACAGCCCCACAAATAACACCAGCTCATTCAAAGCATTATCTAGCACTATTAGCCTCATCTATCAACAAGCGTGGGAGGTTTTTTTATCTGATAAGCCGTAGATATTGCAATTACTAGATGAAAAATCCTCTCTGATTTCACAAGCAAGCTCTTTAAGGATTGCATCTGTGGGAGGAAGCCATCCAGCTTGATCTCTTTTCAGAAAGGTTCCCATTTTCCTTAATGGCTCACTTCCCAGTGAGCTTTCTGCATGAAGCTGCCGGCACAGGTGAGAAGGCAGCACCCAACCAAGCACATTTCTCTAGCAAAAAGGCAACACGGCGATGCACTACTTAACTACACTGTAAATCAACAGCAGAAGATCATTTGTCCAGTAATTACTGTAAAATTTGCATGTCCACTACACCTTCAGTCATTCTGACCAGCACTTCAGCAGTCCTATCACAGATCTATGTTATACTAAGCCACAGTTATCACACAACTAGGTAGGGAAGAATCCTTTCAGAGTCTGGCCCACAGAGATTTACACACCAAGTTCAAAATACTTCAAGTTGGGTTAGGTAATGCAGGGTGAAAGCTTTCAATGGAAAAAAGCATTTGAGAAATTAGGATATTGGTTATTAATTTTTTAATTGCTAAGGAAGCAGTAAACCCATTATGCTCTCTTACACTTCTCAGACTCCATCACAACCTGCCTAATCTAAGCACTAGGGAGGGAGAAGAGGAATTTGGCTTTCTCCAGTGATGGCAGAATCAAAGCCGACAGCAGTATGGCCGCCTTTTCCCGACTGACAAAAAAAACAAACAAACCACCCACACCTAAGAGAAAATAAACAAGAACAGGAAGGGTTACATGCGGTGTAACACAGGAGCAGAGATCGATCACAAGGTTATGAAAACATGAACATTATGATGCAGCAATCAACCATTAAACACTTCAGAAATGCAGAATATTTTTTAAGAACTGCATTTTCACAGGAATACATTAAGCATACAGTAAAAACATTTTAATAGGAAAATTATCACATATTGCAACATAAAAACAACTAATAAAAAAAATAAAAGCAGCTAATAGCCAGAAGTTCCTTTCTTCCTTGTCTCTCTTCCACACACACACGATGTCTTCAAAGCTCCAACTCCCTTCCTTTCTGGAAAGACACATTTGTCACCAAGTCCTCTTTCTTCTCCCACCCCTCAGCGTGGCTCTGCAGACCTTTTCCTTAGCTTTCCCTCCCCTCTCCACACAACGTGCACACTGTGTATCTACAGGAGGAGGACACCTGCACCGTAAACACAAGGACATTGTTTATGCTGTTCAATCATTTCAACGACCCCTGCCATCGGGATCTGCTGAGCATTCCTCTCATTATCCCGTATCAATTTTAGAGCAACATGAAGTTGCCATCTTGCAGTTAAGGTGATTTGTTCCAATAATCTCCTCTATGCATTCCAGTCCTGAGAGGGTTGTCTCCATTGTTGTTGGAAGCACTTTTAAAAGGTCACGTCTTCCATAAGGAAATTCTCTTCCTGGAAAGGGGGTAATTCCCATTTTGTTTAGTACCAAGTTAATTTTTAAGGGAACTCATAGATTTTAAAAAATACTGCAAAGTTACAGGTTGTAACAAAATTAGTGTGCTCTCATGTAACTAACCGAGTCTTACCATGCAATTTAAATGTATTCTTAAGCTGCCATTTAATTTAAAATATGCCAAAAACTTTGCCTCAGAACATGAGGCGGAAATGAAAATTTCCATTTCCAAATTGAACCATTTTCACAACTCTTCATCACTGAAGGATTTTTGCTGAAGTCCAGCATGGTGCTTGGGATGTGAAGTGATTTAACTCCAGAGTAATAACACCAATTCAGGCATCAACCTTCAGCTGATTATTACTTTTTACCGTAATAAAAAACTAATCAACCCTTTCCAGGGCTCTTCCTCACTGAAAGCTTTCTTAGAAAAGAGCATCCAGCCATGACATAAAATTCTGGAAAGCACAAACACAGTACTATTTGAAGGGGAGGGAAGCGAGTTACCTTCCAATGCTCCAACAAGAGCACTTCAAAGGCCACTGGTGGAATTAGTAAGGGGTAACTGGGAACCAAATTGTTACCTGTAACTTTGAAAAGGAGTCGTAAAGGGAGTAGCATAGAATACTTGACAGGGAAGGCGTGCACATCACCACCTCCTCTTTATATTCATTCACGGTTTCCAGTAGTTTAGAGTCCTGCTTAGGTTTTCCCTTATTGATTTATTCCTAGAGGCAGATCACGTGAACAAACTCAGCTATTACTGAGCTCTAAGATACTAAATGGAAAGTGTTTTCATCATTAAATAAATAGTATGTATCCTTTAGTATGGAATATTCTAACCTCAGCTGTTTACACATAGCTAGACCATGGAGAAAACACCGCGAAGGTCAAACAGCACTAAGTGAATTTCCAATGAAATTGCACTTTCTTTGCTGAACTCCGGAAAACAGAGAAATAAAGACAAAGTGACAGTGACCTGAAAGGTCTGTTCTGAATACCAACACAATGGTCCTCTCAGAATTGCTTTAAATAGCAAGGCCACACTATCTTGTTGGAGACAGCCAGGAATTGTTCCCAAAGAAGCAGTAAGAACACTTGCTCATCTCCAAGGTGGTTTTAGCCCGGCTGTGATATCCTCAAGGTGTTTTTTTTCTGCATTTCTCAGCAGGCAAAGGAGCCCACGTCCTCCAAAAGGCACACAGCAGCACACTCGGTCAAGAGACTCAAGCACTGTAAGAGTTCTTGGATTAACTTTCCTGAACAAAGCAGTAGACCATAGTCTGCCTAAAAGAGTTCAAACTCCAATCAGACTTAGCAAAATGAGAAATAATAAACTACCAATATTATTCACCATACCGTATTACCTAAGCTTGCTGAGAGAAAATGTAGCTCCACAGCACAGAAGAGAAAAATTGTTGTCCAAAATCTATGCTGACCTACATCTCTAACTGGCCTGTGAACCACGGGGGATTATGTGGGGTGGGGATAGACATAAAACCTGGCTGTGTCTGCTTACATGCTTTTCCACGAGTTGGCTTCATCTCATCTGGAACACTTGGGATACGGTCTGGAAAGTAAAGGCAGCTACATTTCACTTGTCAAAGCAGGAGCCATAAAGAGGAATGAATAACAGTAAGCACGCAAAGGCTCTAGGTACGAAGTCCCTCATCCCCTTTACTTTAGCCCCCATCCATTGCATAGCTTTATCATCTGGATAAAAACTGTGAGAAAACAGCAATGCACACTAAATATTTTTTAATGTCTTTTTCGTATCAAAATATTTCCACAAAAGTTAACTCTCCCTACAGAAAGCAACAAACGGGCTTCAGAAAGGGCTTGGAGACTGGAAACGATGCGTCATTTTCCTGCCTGTGAATCTCACAATTTTATAAAGAGATTATATGGACTGGCTGACATATTCAACCTTTCATACGCCCCAATATTTAATGAATCAAATTAAAACAGATGGGTTCCTTGTCTGCACGGTGTATTCAGTCACGGTTCTCATAATCTGCAAAACAATCTCCATGTGCCAATACACTTTTTCCAATAGTAGCGTAATACAGTCAAATGGCTCAGGTAACTAAAAAAAAAACCTGCCTTTTACAAAGTAAACTTCAGTTGCCTAAAAGACTTTGTGAGAACAGTCTGCTTTGCTTCTCTCAAGTACAACAAAGGCCAGTCCCCTTGTTTCCAAGTCTAACGGACTATTTAGCAATAACCATGTGATTCAGGTACCAATTCACCAATGACCACCACATTTGATGAGGAAGTCATTTACAAATATGTAAAATTAGGTTTATGTCAGATTCACACACTTAATTTTCCTTTACTGCAAACAAAATATGTCGAATAGGTGATCTGGGAGTTAATAAGGTAAGAAAAGCAAGCCTAGAGCAAACCCAGATTCAAGGAGTACTCTCTTCATTTACCCCTTTAGTCTTGCCCTGAGAACAGTATCGTTGGACAAACACCTTGTTATCTGCAGATACTATTTTTTTTTCTTTTCTTTTTAAGCAGCTGATTTTTGGAGACAGGTAGATTCTTTCCCAGGAAGATCTGCTACAAGTTAAATCACATGTGGTAGTTTTGTCCTCCATTTCCAGCCGGCACTTACTAAGAAAGGCAACACAGCTTAGACAAACAGGGAAGAAAGAAAAAAAATAATCTTTTATAATAAACACATCTTGTAAAAGCGAACACATATACACCATGCCTGAGCCATTGAGACCAATGAAGTCCAGTAGCTCCATCTGCTACAAACCACTGTACTTCACCTATTAACCTACTTCACTCGCGTGGTGTCACTAAGTATTGTACTCCTCCGCACAGAGAAGCTAACGCCAGGCCCACTGAAGTCTTCTAAGTACATTTTGTTGAACTGTTGAAGTGTTTCTGCTTTATAAGCTGTATATTATTTGCAAGAGGGAGAACTGTTGATATTGCCCCAATGGGAAAAAGACTCAGTAAGTTCAGCTGACTGTGCACTACAGAGCTGTTTTGCAGCGATGTGAGATAGACTTTTACAAGAATTAAGAATCACGTTTTTGTGAGCAGACATACAGCAGCACACATATTTGAAAATATCAGAGCGGAAGAAAAGAAGGTAATGACATCTGTCTTGACTTCATTTCCCTATGATTGTTCACATTCCATCTGCTGTCCCAATAACTAATTTTTCTATGTAAGAGACACTTTATCACACTTGCATAGCAGCTTGAATTTACACTTCCTATAACAAGTCCCTCCGGCAGTTCTTGTCAAACTATACATTGAATAACATCAAATAGCTTGTTTTGGTTCTTTGTGCTTTCAATGCTCTGACACCACTTTCTACTCCCAAAGTCCATCTGCTCAAGATAGTATGCGATATTTCAACGCACATGACATTTCATACCTTTAGTATCACTCATCCCAAAGAGGTGGAGTAAGGCAAAGAGAAGGGAGGTGAGCAATTCTCAAAAGCAACAAAAGAAATAAAGATTCTCTTGAAACCTACCCAAGCGACTTTCGATTTTTGGTGTCTGGTATTTGACACACTTAAAAATACTCAAATATGTTCCTGAAGCCCAGGAGGAGAGCGCAAGCATTCTGAGAAGCCAGACTGCCAGTGCACGCAGAGGTATCCAAAAAATCACTGTGAGGGAGTCATTCAAATACAAAGAGCAAGGTGAAAGCACTACCTGGACACACACACCAGATGCCCCATGCACGTCGTGACTTACAGGACTGACGGCCCAAAACCGAACATGCAACTTATGCAGCAGTGACAAAAAAGACTGAAAGTTTTTATAATGCTAGTTTGCATCATCTGTTTTAGAGATGTGTTTTTTCTATATATTGGCAACATACCTACAGTTTATTTAAAAGGGAAAAAGAAAAGGAGCGAGGCAACATGGTTCAGGTAGGTCTGCACACACCAACTATTTACAACCTGTATAAGCACAGTTGTTCCATGAGAACAATCTTCCAGTTAGCCCTTGAACACTGCACTCCTCCTACTGTTCATTAGCTTTCTATAAGGAATTATAGGTCTCTTGACTCCAGATTTCTGCAAAACAGATTTCTGTGCCTCTCTAGTGTATGGTACAAAGCCCAAAGCACCTTCATTTTTCAACAGAGGAGGAAAAAAAAAAAAATGACTATTGCTTGCAAGCAGTTTAACAGTTCATTTTATCTCACACATCTGAAACAGATCATGCTTTTGTTTCTGAGGCATAAACACATTTGTGCTGATGCTCTTGTACGAGACAAGGCTGCACCTGGAATGTGTTTGATGGCCTCGTGTGCTTGGAACGCTGCCGTGTTCATTAACAGAAGGATTAAAAAGGCCAGTATTAAATGATAATATACACATGTGCACACCCACACATATGTCCTACACTAAGTATGAAACTATTTTAATAAAAAATTATGCAATAAATTCAACATATATGACTAATAATGAAGACACTTAGCATGAAATGAAACTTTTAGGGGCTGAAGGAAGGTTTTATGACTACTGGAAGTTTCTTTTGATGTTATACGTTGCTAAATTTAACGCTTCCTTTTATCTGATTATTCCAAAAAGAGACAGAAAGCTATAGTAACCCATACAGTGAATCAAACAGGCTTCCTGATATGAGCTGTGATTTTATGTATGACGCATAGAGAGTTTCACATTTACTGTTTGTGGGTCTTGCATCTTTTCATCCTTCCTCGCTTTCTAAAGTTGATCTCTTTTCAGAACAATTAGCACATTAAAAATCATTGCAGATGTCAAGTTTCTAAAAATTGACAGTAAAAAAAGAAGTTTGTTTGCCCATATCATTCAAAAATCACACTCTGTAAGATGGTTTCATTCTATCAAGTCTGTTCAACACAGACTGAAGAAAACAGCACTAAATAAATCTGTAATACTCAGGCTTACTCTAGGGAAGGAGGACTCATTATATCTATTCTGCTCATAGTCGGAGCAGTTGTCCATATTAGGATCAGCTAATGAAGCCTGTCATTAGCATGCTGAGGCACTTCAGGAGCTTAGCACTTCTTTCTGTATTGGTTTTGTTACTTGGCATGTAATTTGCATTTCTATAAACCTCTAGGAACTAAGCCTGCTGGGCTAGCAAGTCTCTGCTCTGCTCCCAGGGTAAACTCTGGGGTGTAACTGCAGCTCACACCCTCACCTTTCCCATCAGATGCTCCAAACCTTTCAGTTACTCACATGCATGAAAAGCGATACAAGCAAGAAGTTTATCTTTGAATTTTACCAGTTACGAAAACAGCTTTTCAAGTCCAGTTTAGCAGTCTCTGGGGGAACACAGTGTTCGCTGAGCAAAGCCCTTCATTCTTAACTCCTACAGAATGTTCACCTTTCTCTGGATTCGCCCCAAATGAGCCTCACCGGAGTGATGTTATGAATTGTGTGTGACTTTCAGTAGTGACAGACAAGTGCTACAGAAGGGAAAAAAAACAAAGCATCTTCTTTTACGTTAGTTATAAACCTCCAAAGGTTGTGTTTGCATTGGGGTAACAAAAGTATAGCTGACCATGAGTTCTGCTCTACATTAGGATTCCTGCATAGGACCCGTGCCATCTGCCACCCCACACACTCACCCCCCAGACCATGGCACACAGTAGCATCTCTGGACAGATTAATGCCATGGAGATGACCTTTCCGTTCAAGCCAAACAAATGTCTATATTCTGATCACTTCTGGAACCTGAAGATGCTGTATCTGTATCCTATGGGCTGTATGTAGGCAAATTTGTCCTCTCTTAAGAGGAGCTCTGCGTTCCAGTTTTGGCTTTTTTATGCCTAGGCACTATTGTGTGTCCCCCACACCTTACTACCTCTCTCTCTCCAGTGAGATAAAAAAAAAGTCAAGCTATTTATTTGTAAAAGTACTTTCTTCCTCAAAGCACAATGAATCACAACTTAAATCTTTTTGCAATTTTGAAGCAGAGAACTGTCCTTTAAAGAGAATTAAGCAACCAATCAGTTCTGAACGGATCTAAAAAGACAACATCCCACGCATGGCTTGCTGAAGAATACTATCCAACCTTTTACCTCCCCAGCTGCCATCATCCCAGCATGGCTATGGAAGCGGAGGAAATTTTAAAGAACATGAAAAGCAGGCAATGATACTGGTATTCTCAGACACAACCACTTCTCCTCTGAAACCATCTGAATGACAGCTTTGAGTTCATGTGGAGCTACATAATTACAAATGCATCTAAGATTTAGTCTTGTTAATCTAAGTAGAAAGAATGTCCAAACATATCCTGTAAGCTGCCAGCTGGGCTTGTTTAACTTGAATTTTATTAAAAGATGCTGAACAGAGTGAAATGACACTTGAAGGACATTGTCCTCTTGATTCTGGATTTAAAAATCCAAGAGCAGCAAGCTAAGAATATGTTAAAGCAAACACGTTTAGGAACTAGTTGAAAATAAAAGCTAAAGATGTGCCTATGAGACAGCCTATGAAATCCTGCACATGTTGACTATTTGAGGATTAGCACAGATGATGGATAGAAGATGGCATACATGGAAACTAAAGCAACTTTGATTTAAAACACATGTCTGGAAGGTCTGTCTCTACCCTTTTATTTTAAAAACCATATCATGAGAGCAACCAGCACATCACTTGGGTTAAAACAAAAAAAAAACAAAAAAAAAGGGGGCCATTCAAAACAAACAGTAACAAGAGATGGAATACAGTATGAAAAGTTTATGGGTTTTACTGGGAGACATCCCTGTTTTCCAATTGATAGCACATACATATATATAAACACCACACCTACGTACACATACACACACACTAAAACCTTGTGCTTTATTCTGAAAGCTGTTCAAAACAACCACAGAAAGAATAGCAACAGTGCAAGTCCCAAAAAGCTAGTGTATCGCAAATAAGACACTACTTAGAAAGCATCATCTTCAGCTTTTTCCATATATTCTAAAATTGATTTTGAAATCTCCATGTTATTTGGAAACGCACTTTCTCAGCACTAGGACAAGTGGCCCAGACAGGCTGACTCTAAGTGCTCAGTTCTGAAATGCAAACCAGTCCTTGGCCAAAATACTTCAGTTGTCATAGATCCTGTAAAATTAATTAGGACACCTTACACTCAAATGGTTTACACACAGTATCCCTGAAAACTATTTATCAAAACTGCTTTTTGCTCCTCTGTTGGAAAGGTACCACATTGAAAAGCTAAAGGACGCTCCGCATCCGTATGCCAAAAAACTAATCATATCCACAAAATTCTTGCAAGTACACACGGAAAACTGCAGAATTATGTAACACCACTGATTTTATTATGCACCTTTGACCAGCATTTTGTTTGCCCACTGATTCGGCTGTTGGGATTCCTTTTAACTTTCCAGCTCCTGAAGTAACACTGAACTGCAACCATTTGGTTCTCACATCAAATTCTGAAATGATTCTTCAGTCTCCCCTCACTTTTGGAGTTTCCATTAGGATAGCACCTGTCTATGATCCAGAGAGGAAAAGACATCCTAGCCAGCATTTATTTCTTGTCAAGGCTGTTAGTTTTATGGTTCATAGCATGACTGTCTTTCTAAAACTCAGATAAAAGTGTCTCATTCTGGTGGATACTACATTAGTAGCTCTTCAAAAAGTTTATGAAGCAGAAGTAATTACACGTGAAGGAAAAGAGTTCTGGAGGTGTTGCAGGGAGGGCAACCACCTCCAGCAACAATCTATCCGTATGCACATTAAGCACGTCAGCCGCATGTTTTGCTGTGAACTGGATATTCACAGGAATCACAGAATGCTTTGGGTTGGAAGGGATCTTTAAAGGCCATCTAGTCCAACTCCCAAGCTATTTAGAAGACTCTTTCCAAGGAGGGACTCGCAGACACTGCTTCTCTGTAACGCAGCGCATATTGATTCAAGCAGAGAGAGAACCTATCCTCAAAACCACAACTGAAAGGAAGAAGTGAGTTTGTTTTTCTGGAATAGCTGGGATAGGAGTATTCTAGTTCAACTACCTTCAACAATCACTGAGTGCTGTGATATCAATGATAACACGAGTAGTGAAAAGCTCTCCATGGTCCATGAGAACAAGATGCTGCTGAGCTGCCAAAGGCCAAGGGAAGCAGAGGAGCCAGCCCTGGGCAGTTTTCATTCTACCTTGCTACTTTAGGTGCACGGTATTACCATTGTTACGGTGGTGGTGGTGGAGACTGTGTAGCGTGAAGAAAACAATTATACTTGACGCACAGGAAAAAAAAAAGAAAATCCATCTTTTATTAAAACTTTCTGTGAACTTGAGTCTTTTTTTTAAGCTAATTTAGAAACCTAATCATAGACCATGGAGCTCAGTGCTCCTAGATGACAGTCTTTCTATGACAAGAATATACATACAAATGGCTACACCAGTGAGAGCATGTAGCACAGCCCAAACACACTTTTCTTTATTTCAAATACCTTTTCAGCAAATGTCAGTTCAGGAGACTTAAACACCTGAAGAGTATCCTCACAATTGCAAGTAACTGTCATGTCAAAACTTTGCACAATTTTTTCATGTCCACCAAATAAAGCAGAAGAGAAAAAAAAAACACTAATAACCTACTTGAGGATCAGAATACAGATCAAAAGAGCAGCTCAATTGCTATTTGGCCACTTTCAGACAAAAAAAAAAGTACATTAACAAGGGGGAAGAAACCCTGCCACACAGAAAAGCAATCAGAAGCCCAAAACTGCATGACTTTACCCTTCCCAAAACCTTCGGGAACAGAGGGAACATTTGAGTCTGAATTTGCACTAAAATTTCACAGTCCAGCTTGATTCTATTGTGCGTATATACATACAGACACATACAGCACCCACAGCACTTGGCAAAAACACAGGCAACTACACAAGCAACTCCACCATCTAAATTAAGTATGGGCACGGCTACACTGAAATAAAAGTAAGGGCAAGGAAAGGACAGGAAAAGTTGACAATTAAAGCAGTGGAAGGAAAGCTTCCCATTCCGGAAAATATAGACAACACAGGCTTTATAGTACTTTTGATCTTTAAATCACTACTTAAAAGGAAATGCCGGATTACAAATGTATTAAGTGTCTGAGTCTCTGATTTCACAAGGAACTAGTCCCTAAGAAAACTGAAGATACGAATCGAAGTAGCTCAGAAGTTCTGAGTGAAATATAACTGGGCAATGCTATCACTTATTGAATTTACACATGAAAAACCTATTTGTTCTAACCAGGAATTGATTTGTACTAGAGTTGTCATATATGCCAAAATGCGCTCTCTCTACACTTTTACAATAAGCACAAAATGAGGGTTATCAGGGAGGAAAAAAGCCAACACGTAGCTTTCCAATTCCACACTTCTCTTGCAAGGCTGATTTGGAAAAATCAATTTTTTCCTCACAAATGAAGTAGGTTTTATGTAGATATCTTTAAATGCAGCTCCCCAATGCAAGTTCTCCAGAGTCAGCGTTAACAGTACAACAAGAAGTGCACTTTAAGGCAGTGCAAAGCACTGTAGATATTTTACTGACTTATTCCTGAACTGGCAGAAACAAACATTTTGACTCTTCCAATGCTTCAGGCTGCCAAAAGGACAGATCACAGCTTACCATAGGACCGGCCCAAAAAAGCAAAAAGCATTGTGTACATGAGGATTCCATTTCCTCACCATCCCTTGAGACAAATCATTACATATGTTGCAGGGAAGCAAGAGAGAAGGGGAAAAGCAAAGACAAGGAGGCATCGTGAGGTTGTTACACTCCTCCTTAGGGTAGTTAAAAGCCTGGATGGATCTTAAATTTCACCCACCCTCAAACACAATCAACACATGCCACTCCATATTAAACCGTAGAAGCTTATCACTCAGCATGAGGGACAGAACCCAAGGGACTTTTGTGACATCTGAAATTGCAGCCTCCCTCCCGGGGACAATTCAAACTACGCTTGGCAAGGCTGCAAACTGACGATTAACTCTACAACAGAGCTGCTGAAAACATCCAGGAATTGATGGATAAACCCTTCTAACGAGTTCACTGCAACTTGAAGGGTTTCAGTCAAACTTGAGGTCTCTACTGCAGGCTAGAGATTTTCAGTTCACATTGAAATAGGTTTGAATGGTTGCACCAAGCAATTAGAGTGAACCGCTCTGGAGCAGAGCCAACGTGGCCCAGAAGGTTGCCCTGCAAGACACCTCTCGTTATGGTGTGACATTAGCCAAGGCACCATCTGCCTCTCCAAGTACAAGCGAAGGCTCTGTAAACTCCAGCGGCTGCCAGCACATCTTACACCTTGTTTACCTGACAATCATCAGATGGAACTGAAACAAAACGGGTACTGCAGACACACAAGCACACCATTTAACCACTTGGCAGAGATCATCAAAACTAGCAAGGACAGAGGAAATACCAGGGCAAGCTCCGAAGCAGAACCTTATCATCATTCAGTAGTTGGAGGGAGCAGAAAACCTGAACACAAAGACCGTTTGCTCTATTTCTGTAACAGAGAGACATAAACAAAACGTCAAACAATAAGAGAGGAAACTGGATATTTGTGGCTCGGCTGCCAGAACAAAGCACGAAAGCTTAACTTTCAGCTCCATCTCCACAGAGGAAGTTCCCTCAAGGATAAAAGAACGGCTTAACAAAGTGAGATGCTGAACCCAGCAGCCTCACTTTGTCACTCTCATCCTTGCAGCTCACAGAAAAGTCGGGACTTCCGCGCCAGCCCTTGGCACAGCGACCGGGAAGCGAGCGCAAAGGAGTCGGGCAGGCTGCGGACAAAAGCGGGAGCCCCTCGAGGCGGCAGCCAGTTCGACAGAAACAAAGCGGCTGACGTGGAAGAAGCCCGTGTCCGTCTGCTGAGCCGAACGGCAACCGCCTCATCATAAGCTGCAAAAGATAAGGAGAGGGATAGTTGTACACAAAGGGGAAGAAAACACTCCTATTACTGCTTTCCGCAGCCCTATTAATTCTCAGGAGCGCTCCCGACAAGATGTCTATTCAATTTTCACTCCATGTGTTCCATCTAATGGGGGCTGTATTATGTTTCACACTGAGGGTAATTACCTCTTGAAAATTTTGTGTACAAGGGGAGTAAAGGCTTTAATTTTCTACAGGTGTCTTGGACACATTCCTTAAAAATGCTCTGACCTAAAAATGAGGTGCACATTCCTGTTTTACAGGGCTGCTCTCAAATTAGGATGGTTTGGTTTATATTTGTCGGCCAAGCCGAAGCCATTTACGCCATCCATTAAATGGAGACACATATAATACATTCTACCCTCCCCATAACATAAACAATCGCTCCAGTGAAACTTGAATTAATACAAAAACCTTCTATTGCTAGTTTAGTTATAGAAATGCTGTAAATATTGACGGCTCAGAATTTTACAGCATGAGAACAGGAGGCTGCTTCCTCATCTCTTCATACAGGGCATTCTTGCAAAACTTCCTGAAAAATTTTCAGCTCATAATTATTGAAGAGTTGTTTAAAACAAGGATGTTGTGTTCTCCTACGTTTCTCATTTTACTAATTAGACTGGAAAGGTCATTTGAATGAAATATATACATTTATTATGCTTTAACGAGAGACAGCAATGGTCACATGTATGCAAACTAGCCAACCTAAAGTGACATCGCTTCGAACAGGTTCCGACTATGTACCTCACATCCTGGGGAGGGGCAACACACACCCACACACAACACACGACACCAAAAAAACCACATAGAAAAGATTGGTTTCCTTGTGAATTAACCTCACATTCTGCCACTGAGGTTGCCAGGGTCCAAGGTGTGGATGGCAGAGAACTGTAAAAGATGATTCAGCGAACCAAATGAGACCAGAGCTACAGCTGGTGAAACAAGATGTACCACACAGCAAACCAAATTTCAAGACTCTGCGTATTTCCTCATCACACAACGAATGAGCAAACATTTCTAAGTCTCTCTATATACATCCATAAGCAGGTTGTTACTTAAGCCACTCCTCAAAAAGGCTTCCGATGCAGACCACCACTGCTCTTCTGCAAGCAAGCTCATCATCTTCAAGTAATTCCCCAGGCTGAAACCAAATTGCAGTTCCTTCTGTTATACTGAGTAGAGCAGCTCCAACAACAATGACGTATTCCTTAGAAAAAGGATTGGAATTGGGTCTTCTATACGCTACAAATTCGTGCCCAGAATGGGGCAGGAGGGGGAGAGATCTCGTCTGTTTTCCTCCATATGCAGCTCTTCCTTTGATTGAAACATTTCCAAATTGGAATATACTTTGCCTCAAAAGCATTCAAAAAGCTTCAGCTTTGACAATCCTTCATGTTCCGACCGAGAAAAAAACAACACACACAAAAATCCCTTTGTTTATTGCTTCCTGCACCTTTCTTAAGTAATGAATTACTTTGCTGAAGGATGTAACATGAGGAGCATCTCCTTCACCAAGTCAGACCTTTATTAAAGATTAGGAAAATATCCAGAAAGTCTTGGAGCCATTCTGTTCACTCCCCCTCTGCAGGTGCATTTTCAAGGTTTGTCTGAATTTGGCTTATAATTTAACCAGAAATAACCTCCTTTAAATCCCACTCAGGTACTTCTTTTTTAGAGTAAAATACTTCCCTGTAAAGCTAGCTTTCCAACCTCAGTTGCACTGAACATTGGACTTGTACTAGAGTTGAGGAACACACAAGTGATTGAACTAATTTTTTTTTTTTCGAAAGCCTGAGCAAAAAGGGTCTATTCGGCCACATTCCAAAACATAGAACAATTCATCTGCAAAGCTGAATGTTTCACAAGCCATCTGCAACTAGGGCTTTATGAGAGGAACCATTTTGTTAACTTAGCCATATAGCAAGAGCTACAGCCGTAACATAACATCCAGAAGGAAGGATTACAGCTGTAAAAAATGTTCACAATGAAGTCATAAACTACACAATGTGCCCCTTTTCAATTTCTTTACAAATACAAGACTTTTCATAAAAGGTTACCTAAGATTCACACATCTTTAGAAAGAATATAGGCCAGTTTATGGAATCAACATAAACCCCTGTCAAACGCTGCCTTTTTTTTTTTTCCTTCCCCACTGAACATGAAACTCAACAATAATCATAGGGTGCAGACCCACATGGATTGAAAGCAAAATTGTTGCGCACGAAGCCTCGAGAACAAAACACACCATGTTTTGCACAGCTCGTTAGGATGACATTATTAGAGCTGGGACCACTTAGGAAAACTCATCTAGAAGCCAAGAACATTCTTCAACAGGGGATGGGAATATATGCTCCAGTTTGCCTGCAAGCCTAAAACAAGCTTAATTAAAAGTTTCAGAAATGTTAAATAATGTTAATTTGTCGCTCTGGCAAACCGCCTGCTACAACTCTGCAGACTCTATAAATGAGAGGCTGCAGCAGCATTACTGAAACCCCTTCCTGAGCTAGTTAAGACTATTCAGGCCTTTTGTGGTTGTGGGATTTTTTTTTTTTTTTGGTGACTTTTAAAAAGCCTATGAAGTGAAGTTGTAGACAGAGACAGCACTATCTCAGGTCTAAAAGGAAGAAAGGCCCACAGACTCCTTCCTGACAGTACTTCTGATACAAAGCTTTGTCAAGAAACAAAGCATCCTGCCTCTCTACAGCAGTATCAAATCCAGATGGCATTTATAAAAAGTACACAAAATCCTACATGATATGGATGTCTATTCAAGAATTATTTTCAGTTTAATACACGCGACAGGACAAGAGGGCACACATGAATATTATAAGAAAAAAAAAATCTGATTTGAAGCAGATGTCAGGAAGCCCTGNTAAACGAAAGGAAGCCTTTTGTCATGAAAAAAAAAAAAAAAAAAAAAACCCTCATGAATACTTGTGAAAGCCAATGAAGCAGATTTCTGCAGGTACAAACACTGGACCCATTCACAAACAATTGAATAGCATAGTGGGGTGGAGTACGACCAGCCAAGGATCAGCTGACAAGTACTTTAACTACATTTGGTGCAGCCCCGCAGTGTATTTCAGGGTAAGCTGCACTGGATCTCACACCTACTAGGGCAAGCTATGGAGAAGAGCACTTCGAAATATTTCCTTTATTCATGGCTGTGGATAGATTTCCAGTTCTAGAATCATATTTGAAGTTTTGATTACAGGGCACCCTAAAACCACTGATTTACTACAATCGATATACATCCATCTTCCCTCTTCCAGTTTATCATCATCTTCACTATACACAGACCTACAGGATGCCAGAGTACATTGAAACAAACGCAGGCAGCCTAGAAGAAAGTCCTTACAAGAGAAGTAAAAGGAAGAAACGAAAAAAGTTGTTGCAAATTCAAAAATTACAAAATCTGGGCCATACAAAACCCAAAAGCTTTCACACTTAAAGCCTCAGCCCTTCCTACAGAAAGAATAAAGTTTTTTTATTCTCAAGAGAAACAGCTTCCACTTACATCACAGTTACTCTGTTTCAGTTCAAAGGGATAAGGAAGGCTTTAGAAAGTTTAAGAGAACAAATAAGGAGAAGGAAATACAGCAAATTCTTTTCCGATCTACATCCAGTAAACCGGTACACATCAACAACGTGCCCCGTCACAGTTTGCAACTGTAAGGTTTTTATTTTCCACACTGCAGCTCAGATGCTTTTCAAACCATCCTGGTAGCGCACTCCCCCATATGGCACAGATCCTTGGCAAACCCACAGCAGAACTAGGGGCCATATTCCTCATTTCATGGCCTCACTAAGTTTTGTTGTGGGGACAAACGTGGCCCAATCAATTACTTCAAAGCAACGCCGCAAAGGATGGAATTGAGTGGCAACAGTTTTTCACAGAATTACCATATGTAATGTTAGCTTCAAAGTTTCTGGGAAAGTTTCTTTTTGCATACAAAGCACAAAATTAAGAAGGAAATCTCAAGCTTTCTAAAAATTAATCTTTCATATGTTTGTAATCGAATGAATTTCCAACAATTACACTGTAATTGAAAGTCACCGAGAATAACTTACATCTCATCTTTTTTTCATGAACAATTTTCTGAGTGTCCTGGTTGCAGCTGGAATAAAGTAAATTTTCTTCCTAGTAGCCGGTATAGCGCTGTGCTCTGGATTTAGGCCGACAAGAATGTCGGTAACACATTGACACAAGGTCAAGGACTTGGCAGCTTCTCATCCTGGGGCAGCTGACTTGGGGGAACTGCTCGGGAACTGGCTGGGCATTGGTCAGCCAGTGGCAAGCAATTGTATTGTGTATCACTTAATAATGATAACATATATAAAGTATCATCACTATTTTTATTATTATCCCTTCCTTTACTGTCCATCTTAACCCATGAGTTTTACTTTCCCTCCCTCCTCCAAATTCTCTCCCCTCTTCCACTGGGGGGAAGGGGTGAGCAAGTGACTGCGTGTTGCTTAATTGCCAGCCAGGGTTAAACCATGACATGGAGTTTTCAGAATTTCTAAGACTTTATTATTCTGAGACTGCGAGTAATGAATTCAGATATTAGAGCCTATAAAGATAAGCAATTGAATACTTAATCTCCCTTGCAAATTAGGAGAGCAGATCACAGAATCATAGAATCATCAGGGTTGGAAGGGACCTTGAAGATCAGATCATTAACATTTAACCAGGTTCACCTGCAGCAGTTCATCTATAATTTGAAGGGAAACTGGAATGAAACCATGATTAGTTAAATGTTGCTTGCTCATCGCAGAAAAGGGAAAATAACAGACATATGAGAGAGGCTGACAGGCATCCAGACATCCAGGCATTTTAAAACAATGTTTAGTTTCTCTGTGACACAGAAGTTCTCAAACTACCGATCAGCGAAGAAAGGTTTGGCGTTTGCTAGACTTGGAGCTCTGCATTTAATGTGCCCGTGTATCTTCCAGCTCGAGACACAAAATTCCACAGTACTTCATCTACCAGTCCTTTACTTGCACTTCAACAGAGGCACCCTCTTCTTTCAGATCTGACCCATTCTATTCCACTCGTCCTTAAGCGACACAGAAAGACTACGTTTGGGAAGACCAAACCGTTTTGCTCCAAGCTCTACACACCTCCTCAGACAGTGGTCTCTCCAGGAATTGCATCTTAAGTAAGAGCACGAGGAAAGTCTGGCATTACAGAACTGCTTAACATAAAAGCCCAGAGTGCTACCTGCGTGTAATGCACACTACAGCGATGGATTCCACATGGTAAAGCAGAGCCGTGGTTGTCAATAGTTAAAAACAAAGCAGCACAAATAGAATAAATGTTTTCATGAGAATGGGATCAGGTATAAACAACTTCTATCGTGCTTTGTACATGGGAAAGGAAAGCTTTAATTCTCTCAGAATTAAAGAAGATACAAGACTTCTCCGAGATTTAAGGGTTTGGAAAGCTGGAGTTTCACTCTTCCCTAACCTTCAGCACATGCATGTGGAAGGACCCCTAAAGACTGAGCTTGCTTACCTACCACTCACACTGGGATAAACTCTCCAAATGATGAGCTCTGATTCTGAAGAGCCAGTGCACAGTATTTTTTTAAGACTTCACATCAATCGATAGGACTTAAAAAGCAAGCATTTGGTTTATGATCTGCTTCCCTAATGATCAGCAACTAAAAACATTATCAAGTTCAGCAAGTACTTTAGAGATGGCAAAAATGAGACTTCAGAGAATGCTGCTTAAGAAAGGTCTTGATTTCTCCTCTAGCTAGTCTTTTTTGCATTATTAATAAAACACTGGAATCTGAGCCACATTTTTAATCAACCATTCACAAATATTTTTCCCCAAGTAGCCTACCACCACTTAAGCATAACCTACCTTATCATTCAGTCCTACAATCTTCTGGGTTTTACCTAGTTTCAGATTGTTTCAATCACATACATATGGAGGTGAAATCAAAATATCATTACCTGAGATTTCCTCATTGGTTGCTCTGTTTTCCCACTACCTATACTTTCCACTGTGTCTGCAGTTTAAAACATAACTTAAGGATAACTTTGGTCAAGCAACCAAAACAGGGTTTGTGCTATTTTAGGCCATAACCTTTACATTCCGGGTTTTCCTCAGGTTACAAGCTAAATCCTGTGGGTAAGCTAAAGAAGGCCTATCCCAAGTTATGAGTTATGTGGTAAGAATCCTGTAACACCCCCTTGGACCTATGAGAAATATGCCTGCTCTATTAACCCAACCGAACTGCGCTTAAAACCACCCTTTTGTCTGTCTTCAATTACCTGCATGCCCAGATCGGTGCTTTCTTGTCACTGACCCGCTCTTGTTTTTCTCCCTAATACCATGTGGTTTTACTTTCAACCTATATTTATCTCCAAGTACTTTGTTCTACTCCTCCTATATGCACCTCTGCCTCTCCCTTACACTCAGCCTTCAGGACTGAAATCATTTCTCCACAACACTGTGGTACTAACGCATGAAGGATTAAAGGGTTAGATTTCAGTGTGATGACCTGAATGGGACTTACATGCACATCAGAGTTTTTCCAGATAAAAATGCAAACAAAATATATGCAAAGAGGCATTTTGTAGGACAACGAGGAAGCTCAGTCTAGATTTGAAGACAGTAGCCAGAGTACGTTCAAGGAAGGAAAAGGACAGGCTGAGTTACTATGCTATACAGAATCACTGAATAGAGACAAACAGAGAACAACTGATTGAGATTTCAAGACTGAAAAAAACATAGCTTCATAAAGAAAAAAAAATACAGCACTAGGCCCTGTGTGCAGGCCATGTTGTTTTTTCTCAGCAAAAACGACGACAAAAAAAAAGTTGAATTTAAGGAAATTATTATGATATGAACCTAACAATAGAGAATAAGGAACTAATTATTACATATTGGTTAGAACTTATAAATATTCTTTAGGAGATGATACCATTAGCTATGTGTCAGTCTATTTTAAGATCCTGGCCTCGGGTGCACCACAGCATACTTTCCTGGTAAGAATCTAGCATCATCTGTCTCCTTCAGAACACTGACTTACAAATCTTCATCTCACGTTAGAGAGGGAACCTGACAGAGATCCCATTTTTGCATTTTTAAAAAAGGGCAAGTAACCGCGCACTTCCAAGTTTTAAGTACTTTCCAGAGGAAGCCTCACATCCAATGCCCAAGAGCAACCAAGGACATCACAGAGCTACAGTCATCATGGGATGCAGCTATCGTGTTTGCACATTGGCTGGTCCACAGGACTGACTCCTAATTCAGAATCTGCCCATTGTAGGAATGTTTAAATGTTTCCATGAACTGCACATCCTGAATTTTGTTACCTCTGATGCTAGGTTCAAGTTCATTAAAGCCCAGCCCATGCAAGCGCTTCAGATGCAGTCAGACTTCTACGGGATTATCACCCGGACGCCACATTGAAAACCATCTTGATTGCATTCTGAGGAAGAGGAAGATTTATAAGATGACTTTACAAGTCTTTGAGATGATATAGGTCCCTGATCCTCTGTGTTTTCACGCCTTGTAAACTACCCTCACCATGAAGCCTGCAGCCACCTAATTCACACTGTCAATACCAAATCAGGTTATTTGCAAATTAGACACCGTTATGTAGTGTATAGAAAAAGTTACTGCTGGTGACAGCTTCCTTCACTTCATCTCCTAGCTGGTTCTCTCATACACACAGGATTCCACACGCATAAGAGACTCAAAACTCTATCCAGGGGGTTTCAGGGCCTCAAGAAAACTGCTAAATTCTACTTTCTGATTCTACTTTCTCAAGAGATAATTCTGAAAAGAAACTAGCCAAACAGAGCCATCGGCATGAAGCTGAATTCAAGCTAGAATAATATGGCTGAGTCTGCGTTTACATTTCTTGAGTGCAAATAAAATGCAGTTTATGAGGGTTTTTAATTTTTAAAAAAAGTCTTCTCCCAAGGCCTTACTGCGCCCTTGAAAACACTTGAAGAGAACTGTAAAGTAATGAAATATCACTTAGTTCCCACACACATAGAAATTAGGTGGATGTCACTGTAAGATGTAAACACACAAAAACATTTCTATTTAGACAAACAAGCCTGCCTTTATAAACACAGTTAGAGACACAGAGGCGCTTGCTCTCATACACTTCGAGAAGAAATTGCTAATGGATAGGTTTAACTACGAGTTTGAAAATAACTGCAGATTTCCAAATGCCAGTCAAAGTTTAAAACTGCCGACAATGACGTATTCTTTGCCTCTTAGCGCAACAGACAACGTGTCTGCAGTTTCTGAGCAACCGGCAGGGCATCCTGGCATCCCAGTGAGACTCCTACGGAACGAGAGGAGTTGAAGGAATACAGCTGTTGTCACAGGGGAAAAAGTCACCGATTAAGATTTCAGTGCTCTTTTGTTTTATGCTCTAGTTCTGAATGGAAATCACACACATTTAAAGCAGACCAAAGTTATTCATTCCCAAACCACTAGCATTGCCACTTCCAAAAGCCACATGTCCAGAGAGCTAAAATAATACTGGATTGCACCTTTGTTCTAATCAAAAGCATCAAATCTTTCAGAGTTGTAGGGGCTTATGAATGAGAAGATCCTGAATTCTACACCAAGAGCAGTTATCAGAGATGAAAACACTGTTTACTTGAACTTGAAAAATACAGTGTGATGACTTTTACCTCTCTGCATAATGTGCTATAGTTGACTATCCCCATATAATGCTCAAGCCAGTTGGTGAATGGAAAGAGTAAACTGGAAAATAGATCAAAATTCTTATTCAAATAATAATTACATTTGGAATCCTAGCAATCTAAAATATTTGAGGAATAGAGAGGAAAAAACACACACTAAAAGGTTAAGTCAGGGAAAATAATTATCTTACTCTTATTACTCTTCATTTGAAAAATAAAATCCGCATGCAAGCATTTCCATGGCTCAGTTTTTCCCACAAAATGGAAAAGTAATTCCCTTTTTCTCCAAATGAGATCTACTTTTGTATTGCATTTGTATTTGTGATAGAATAATTAGACTTTCAAGGGAAGAAGCAGCACGAGATAAACTAGCAAGTTTAACTCTACAACTTGACAAAAAGTATTTGGATCATTTGATCTCACCTCCACACATCACACTACGTAACACAGCACGTAGAGGCAAAGTTCTCCATCTATTCCTTCCATCAAGAAGGACTCATATGTTAGTGTTTCAAATACTAACATTTTTTTTGCCCTCAGCTTCTGCATTGAAGTGCCAGAACTCATCTTCCCAGAAATAAGTCTTCATAATCTTTAAAAGTATATGGTGTGAAACTGGTTTAAAATATTCATGACTTCTAAACATGAGGCCTTCCAAACTTTCCTGAACCATCAGAGCAGTTCTTGGCATGCACAGGGTCCAAGTAGCCCATACAGAATTTGCTCTTCAGAGCTTTAAGGTACGTACATTTCAGGTCAGAGTCGTAAGGAAAGATCTGATCCTGCCACACAGTCACTGCACTGAACAGTGTAAATCTGTTTGAGGAAGCATTCATCATTTATTAAAACACACCAAACATTATTCAAAAGAATAGAAGCAACAGTAAGAAAAATACGTTTAGAAGACAATAGCTCTAAGACTGGAAAGAAGCCTTCCTGCAGATATAGATGTTTTCAAGAATCATATTCTCCCTCTTTCCCAAAGAGGTCCCAAGAAGAATATGCTTTATTTATATCTAAAAGCTTTCATTTGTTGTGGCCACAAAGTTTTTATCTCCATGGAAAACCTAAACTCACTGCCTTCATCTCTGACAGAACTTGGAAAAGTCTGAAGCCTTGACTCAGTTTCGCGTAGAGAAATTATTACAAACACAAACCATGACAAAGAGTTCTGTGGATCATCTAGAAACAGACTTCACAGTTTTATGTAAAATAAGAAGACTGCGCAATGTAAGATGGGATGGGCTGCAAGGAAAAAATAAACTATGGCATAGCATGTACTGGCTTCAAAATATACTGAAAGAACTCAAATCAAGGTTCAGAGCATTTTCTGAACTCACCAAGTTTGGAGCCTGAGGAGAAATACTCCAATTTTGCAGCCAAACACTGAAATTAGTTTTAAGGAATTTAACCACTGTAACCAAGGCAAAGTCAATTGTAGCAACTTTCTGGAGTGAAAAGTCTTCCAAATCACATATACAAACTTCTCACAAATGCCAGAATTCATTTTTACATTTAAAAATTTAAATAGCTTTGTGAGTTTTTCGTTTGGTTGGGGTTTTTTTAGATTAATGAGCCTAAAACAGTATAGATACCTTCTTCTGTAATAAAATAGAAAGTATAATGTTGTAGTTGAATAATGACAGTATTAAAACTAGCCTAGCCACGCAAGATTTCAGAATGGATTTCACATCACAATACTGGTATCCTCAAGATCACTAATTTGCCTTCAGGCACCATTCAAATGTGCAACAGATTCATCTCTGAACCATATCCCTTGCTGTAACACCCAAATCCTGAACTCTCTATAACCTTCTTAAATGCCACAAAAAACTATCAACAAAGTGAAACAATACAAACAGTTCCAGAATAAGGTCAAGTTCCTCACTGAATGAAATCACAAGGCTCACCAGCATAGTTATTAAACTAGAACTCAGAAAGATCAGACCTTTTTCTTGGACTGGCAACAGGCAACAGAATTTCATGAGTCTCACCACCTAGTTTGTCTATACACCACAGTGTCCTGCTAATAACGGTGCTTCCTCTCCTTCAGAGAGGCTGTGAAATCCACAGGTATCCTCTCAAGGAATTAACTGGGCTTCAGAGGAACTCATGACTATAAACCAAAATATTAGGTGTAAATACAAGCAATAAACCAGGCATAAATTTCACAGCATCCTCACCAGGGTAGCAAGCATCAGCTTCAACGTATCAGCAGCCGTGTGAATGAATCAAGGTAACGATCCAAACTTCTGTAACGGTGCAGAGTCAGAGCAGAGTCATCCAGGATGGAGCAGAAGTCCAGAAGAATTCTCCTTCCACATGCATAATGGTGAATCCCTGAAACTCTGAAATACAGAGGAAAAGATAAAAGCATGAATATCCACTGTGACCAACAAATCAAGGACTCTTAACTTTGTGGTAGGTGCCTTTAACTGCACACAAAGAACAATCTATGACCTTACTGCCTACTATGAGGGGACACTGAAACCTGCAACAAACGTGCTCTTTCTCCCTTTCAGAGCAGGAAGCAGGTGACTGAGGACTATTTACATTCTATTTTTCTGCAACACAACGGGCTAAGAACTTGATCAATTCCAATCCCTACCCCAGTAGGAATCTTACTGCTGTTTTCAGCTATCCAACTGAAGCCTATAAAGGAGACGGTGCCAGATGCTTCTTGGAGATGCAAAAGCAAAAGTATGAGTGGCAACATACACAAGGGCAGAAGGAAAAAACTTCCTCACAACAAGGTTGTGTGGGTACTCCATCCTCGAGGCCTTTCAAAACTAAATTAGGCAAGGCCCTGAGTTGAATGAGGCTTTAGTCTGAGCAGGCAGCTTGACTACAGGACTTCCAGGCATCTTTTTAGACCTAAAGTATTCCATGACTGTTATAATATTAGCAGTTAACACAACTCATTTGACAGGTAAAAACATCACATCACATTAGCAGTGTCAGATTCCATCCTCAGTTTAAGAGAAGCACTAGTACTTTGAACTTGTAATTATTTAAAGTCGCTACCATTGATCAGTGCATTAGAAGTGAAATTGTTTGAGCTTTAGAAATCACAGAACATCTTCTAATACATTTCCATTACTGAACTTCAGTAGATACCTCACCTCCCAGCTAAGTCTGTATGTGAACCTGACTTATACAAAAGGAATTGACAGAACATTCCTTCCTAACATAGCAAAAAGAAGTAAGAAAGCAAAAAACCCATACCCACAACCCCAAGCTGGTCTTCCATTACTTTCTTAAATCGAATGGCACCATTTTGTAAAATATAAGTAAAACAACATATGAGGGATATGCATCCCACTGCTTCCTAACAGCACCTAGAAAGTGGAACAAGTTAATTTCCATTAAATAAGGTTCTCCTTGCCAAGAACATCTTGACAGCTATCCCAGGAACCGCTGATCTTGCTGTCACTTTACAAGCAACCTTAGCACGCTTTTGGGACAGCGGCTGTGGCGCACACACACTGGAATAAAAACAAAGCCGATGCAGGAAGGCAGGATACTAGAAGCAGGGCCCTGGGGACTGTGCATTCCGCTTTCTGGAAAACAACTTCGCAGCCACTAACAGATTTTCAGCACCGCTTTGAGGAAAGATGAACCTGAGCTATAAAAGTTCTAATGCAATGTCTTAAAAAAAACGAAAACCAAAAACACAAACCACACCACACACACAACACAACCCAAAGCTTTACAGTGAAGAAAATGCCTTTCTGCCAAACTTGGATGTCACTTCTCAAAGTTCAAGGGTTCAAATGATCAATCTTAAAATTCCATGTAAATCTACACCATACCTAGAGATTTTTCCCAAAGAATCTTCAAGATCTGAAAAGGCTTTGAAAGCCTGCACAACAATAACCAAAAAAAGAAAAATACTGAACACTAATTTTCTTCCTTCTTCCTCATCACCCTCCATTTTCTTTGGGGAAAAAAAGACTACATCATGAATTAAAAGAAGCCTCGCAGGTCACAGGCTGTCTTTTCTGAGTGCAAGAGGAGTAAGAGGAATACTCCCTCCCACAGAGCAGAGAACGAGGCAGCCTGATGCCAGCCGGTCTCCATCTCGCCCAGGCTAACGCACAATGTGATCAGGTCTGTTGGATTTCCTATGCTTCCCTTCCCAAGTCAAACACGCAAATGGTATACTCCTCATTTCATTCCAGAGATACAAGAATTACATTAACGTTCATTAATTTTGAATTTTCTCATTGTGCCCAAGAGCAAAACAACTTCTCACAATGGTAGGAAGAAGGAGAGCGAGCTGCCCCTCAGTCCATGCCAAGGGCTGGGGAGGCAGCTGGGGCTCCCCAGGCTCCCACTTTCAGCCCCTGCCATGGAGAGCCCTGCTGGGATCCAGGTCTCCCTTGCTGGTCACAGCTCCTTTTATCACAAGGGAGTTCTGCAAACACTGGGCCCTGGCTGTGGTCTGAGGCTTCCCAGCTGCTCCTCACAAAGGCCACAGCCAGGGCAGTTACACTGGTAGAGATGCAGTTCAGAGTATTCTCGATCTGCCAGATATCAAGCTCCCAGTGACCAGTGAGGTTGATCACTCTGTCACTTTTATTTCAAGAGTCTGTCCTTTCATTTCATTCATTGCTGACAGAAGTAAAGGGAAAGTTCAATTAACATAGAAGAGTGTTAACCCATACTGACTAATTCTGTGTTCGGTGTGTAGTTCATCTTGAGGAAACCTGGTCATAACACCTGGTAAGTTAAAAAGCAGTATGAAAGAAAAAGAAAAGAAAGAAAAGCAAAGTTCTCCTTTGGCACTATCCACACAGACAACACTCAATGGCACACCTGAAACAAAAATCAGGGATGAGACTTGACATTTGAGGCTTCAGGCCATGAACACAGGCTACTACACCAGCTGCTTGCAACTCAGTTCCAGAATAGAAGGCAAGGAGAAAACTTCAGAAAAGGTTCATTAATGTAAATAGCAAAAGCTTGTTACACAGGCACGACTGCAAAGGCACGGCCGGTATTTTGTTCAAGGCAGGCCTCTGAAAAAGAGCAGCAAGTCAGCTCCTTCAGGAAGGGCGTAGAAGTTCCTGGGTAAAGGCTATTCCAGAGCTCCTTGGAAAACCACATGCCGGCCCTTGCTGTGGGGAAGCGCAGGAGGTCAGCCCCCGATGGCCTGTGGGCCGTGGGCTCTGCAACGCTGCAGGTGGCAAATGGGATTCAAAAGCACTTGGGTGAACTGCAGACAGAAGAGGGAATAACCTGGGCAGTGGAAGAGCTATTTGCTTGTAACAAATAGCTGGGAAGGAAGTTCCTTCAGAGAACTCCTCAGCTGTCAGCCTGCCCCAAGGGAATTAAACAGCGGTGTCCAAGAACTGTAGGGCCAGGAGGCAACAATCAGACAATAAGCAGTAAAACGGACGTTCACTTTGCACATTTCCTCTTTCCCCTTAATTTTTTTTCATCTCCCCCTTCAACCTAACTGGAACCTGGACAGGAAATTTTACTGAATTTAGTCACAGCTAGATTTGGAACAGGAGCCATACGTTGACTATAGCTTGTATCTCTCAAGAATGGATCAATCAGAAAAACTTGTTTAAAGCTGCTCACACCTCTGCATTGGTTTGAAGTATACATCTTGTACATTATCGCAGTATAATTGTGACCAAATTGACCATTGTAGCAATAGAAACAACAATATTGCACAAAAAAAAAAAAAAGGACATTCATCTTCGATGGGCAAGGAAGGAGATGTTATTATTACTAGGAACAATAAGGTTAATTACAACTAGCACAAAGGTAACTGAAACCACCAAAGGTTTTAGTGCAGTCCCCACAGAGCTGCTCACGCCTGACTACCAGATGTATGGCAGCAAGAAAATGGAAGAGATCATAAAAATAATTCTACCACAACTTCTAAAACCAAAGCACTAAAAGCTATTTTCTTGCTATGAAATTAGGAGGAAAAATGCAAGCTGGCTGTTGCAGAAGCAAGAAAACATTACACAGTATTATCTACACTCATTTTTATAGTTCATCCGGTTGTGGCAGCAAATTATTACTGTTTTCCAAGAGTCATTCACAGTTATAATATCCCTGGGGAGGGGAAAAGCTTTGTATATGCCTATAATATACTAGCTACTACTTGAGCTGACAACACAAAGATCTGGTTGAAATTAGCATATTTTTCTTTGTGGCCACAGAGGCCTCTAAACAGAGAAATATTTGAATATTTCCAAACTCTGTTGCTGAGTGTTGAAGTCTGCTTGGTTGTTCTCAAAATAATGAGCTCCATCAGCAGTTTTTGAAATGTGAAATATATATTAGAATAAGGTGGTTTGAGATTTGATCTTTTTTTTAGTTGATGTTAAAAATTAACTCTGCGAGACACGACTATCTGCAGACACGACAAAGCACACTACAGAGATGGTATCACTTGATTCTGAACAGGATCTCACAAATGTTTCGGCCCCTTCTTGCTTGTCTACAAGAACATTTTCCAAATCACAAGGTATTTCCTGGTGTCATCTTAGAGTGTACAGATCCTGCACTGCACAGGATCATTATCACTACACCTTGATTGACTTAAAACTATGCTTTAAAAAAAAAAACAAAACAAAACAACCCACAACACAAGACACACACAACACACGCACTATGCTCTGGATGGGTTATAGAGCCTGAAAAGTGTCTGGCTGAGGTTCAAATGACAGGTAGTCTCATGAGCACACATCTGGGTGTGTCAAACAGTGCACTAATTGATTCAGGAGTTTTAACCAAGACAAACTATGTTGGCAATATTTTCATTGCATATTCTAAGGAAGTAAAACAGCATAATAAAAAGAAAAGTATACTTACTGCGTAAGGTTTCTTTAATGCAGATCTTAAAATAAAGAACGTCTGCTTATTTTTTTGATGCTTATCTTTACGTCTATCCAAGAGAGATGATCCGGAATTGGGAAGAGAGATGTGGACAACGGCCTTAACGTCTACAAGTCTCTAACAGGATGTTACAGTAAAGGTGACCGCTAAGGGACAGAGTGTGACCTGAAAGCACTAGCCTAAAATGGAATGACAGCAATGTAATGCCACGTGCAACTAGAGAGCTAGCAGGGAAGTGGCCAACACAGCTCTATTGCCAAGGATTCATTTCACAAGTCCTGCCAAGTCTGAGCCCAGAGCTTCAAGGCAAGGGCAGAGACTTGACTGAAGTGCCTTAAATCTCCATCTCTTTCCACAGAAACCAGGATATGAAGAAATGGAGAAGGAGAACAGAATATGCAATCTTCCCTTATCCCCCTGGGAAGCTGAGGCATGACCGGCATAACTCCAGGTCCCACAGTGACTGCCATGCTAGTAGATTCAGCCAAATGTGAATGAAAGTCATAAGGATTTTATTTGCAGTTTAATATCATTTTCAGTCTAATCTAATTTAGCATCCTTGCACGTCTTTTGTTTTGTATACTTGGTGTCTGAATGCTTCTGTTTATCCTTTTACACCACAGCTGCCTTCTTACAGCACCACAGGAAGCGACAGTTCCCAGCACCATCCAGTCTCTCTTTGTGTCAATACTGTCACAGCAAGGACTGAAACCAGTGCCAGAAGTCCCTCTTCTTTACAAAACACATTCAAACTCATTTAGTTTATATATTGCAGGTCACTGCACAGTGGAGAGACTCCATGAGGTTGTATCTGAGCAAATGATCTACAGATTAAGAGAATCATCATTCTACCAATCCATGTGTGGAATACACGTTCCAGTACAATTGAATTATTTGATGTTCCACATTTCTTTGATCAGCATCTTGTTATGATTCAGTTTTGGTCCTGTTTCAAAGACTAACGTTATTCTCAGGCCCCATCACTTAGGTGTAGTTCAAGATTATTAACCGCTGTGACAAAATCAGCTTTATGCTTCCAGTGGAGTGATCTGTATCGTGACTTAGCAACATGCTGAGGGTAAACCCCATGAAATGCAATTGCTCTTCTCCACCACCCATGTTCGCTAATCCTTATTTATTCCTTGGCACTTACAGGGGTGGGGAGGGAAGGAACGTATGTGGGAACACAACTTAGGACATATACAAGTAAGTAGCCTACTGACACAAGCCACAGCGTACATGCTGTTACACTTTCTACAATCATTCACTTCAAACACAACCTGAAATGAAAGCCTGGAAACAAGGAGGCATTACAGCACGACCACCTCACTGTCACCCCATACAAGTCATATCCTTGTACACTTTTAACATCACCTACTTGCAACTGTAAAAAAAAAAAAAAAAAAAGCAGAGTAAAAAGCTTTAGACAAGCAGGTCTTCCAAATACTAGTTGAAAAACATCTCAGGAGGTTCAGATTAGGACACCTTTGAGGTTGTCCTTCCTTACTTCCTTCTACATGCAATGTGCTCGGCGTTCCTCCACCTTACTCCTCACAAGGAATCACATCCTCTTTTGAATTGGTACTTTGCAGCAGAGGACTGCCGCTCTTACCTCTTTGTAGTCTCAGAGGATTTGCTAATTGATCTTATACCACCGTTCATTTAGCGTTTTCCATCCTAAAAGGCAGACACATAGTTGTACAATGCAAAATGTTACCGAGGGAAATAAAAGGGCTGAATAATGCTCATTGACCTAATGAGGAAAGCTAAAATTTTCATTATCTCCTTGCAGTGACAGAAAATTACACAGAACTGCTCCATACAACCCAGAAAACACCAGCAAACTACAAATTGTGAGATCCCCTTGGACAAGGAAAAGGAAAAGGGACAAGAGAAAAGTAGCAGCTTCCAGAAGGATGGCACAAACTGGCCTAGTGGCTTTTGATAACTCCTAAGAACAGAAAGCCACATGTGAGGAAGTCGGATGAGAAGTTCAGCCACCTCAAACATCCAAAACCAGGTAACATTTAATTTCAGCCAGAAATTTGTTCTACTGCAGATGTCTATTAAAGTCTCTATCAAAATCCCCTATTAAAATTGGAATGTTCAGACTTCTTCATTCCAAAGTATCATCACAAACAAACTTTAAAAAAAAAAAAAAACAACACACAAAACCCTCAACCAAAACCAAACCCCATAGTTAATCTACACTTGGGAATGAACCTGCCTTGAAAAGCAGGTTGATTCAATGACTTAAATAACTGCCATTTGTTATTTTTTATGACTCTGATCTCCAAAATGTCTGGTTTATGTTCAGAGGGGTGGAGTAGAAGACAAGTCTGTGGTGTATTGCATCATGTACACATGAGGGTAAACACTATCTGAAGTGGATGAACTGAATTTGTAAGACTTAAATCACAGTCAGTTGGAGAAGTCTGTTTCTTTCTCCTGAGCAGTCTGTTTATTTAGACTGTTTTTTCATCCAAACTCGTGATATTGTTTCTAAGGAAGTTTACAACTGAAAGCAACTGAGAGATCCCAATAAATCTGTTTGCTATTTGTCAGTGTTTCTGGACAGCAAGAGGAGACAGTTATGTTGTCCTGGGAAACACGTAAAGGTACACAGAAGGGGAGCTGCCACATCGCTCGAAATCCCTACCAGCCTGGTCTTCTCTACTCTCCCTACATGGCTGCGAAGTAAATCAAGTTACAGAAACTGTGAGATGCACCCCAAAGCTACAGAACCTAAAAGAGGGAGCTACCCACCTATGCCTCCTGCTCTTTACAGCAGTAAGACAGCAAAGTCACTATGAGACTGTTACCATATGGAATTCAAAAGGGGTAGGACTAACCTGAGTGTAACATCCTCCCCTGCTAAAGGCTACCTGCTCAGATTTCTTCCGCTCATTCCAAAATCCTAACGTTTTGCGAGACTTGGTGTCAGTAAGTATCAGAGGTGTCCCTTATAATCAACTATCAAAAAATATTTAGTCTAGTTTAAGAGGTAGGGGTTTCCTTCTAATAGCTTGATGTATTATCCAGAAGGCACTCGGCAATACAACTTCAGCGGCACAAGCTCCATGCCTACAGGGTGCAGGACTCCAAACATCTGTTCCGGAGAAGTGAAGGCAAGCAATGCAAGAGAAAAAGCAACTGACTCCACTTAGGTGAACAGGGGGAATTTCCATCCACAAAACAATTCAGCTAAACTGTCTTTTCAGTATAACAGACATTTAAGAACTCACATATTCAGTTCGGGCTGGTCTGTTTGCATTCAGTGGATGGTCAAAAATGATGTCGTGCTCCAAAGAGTTTACAGTGTAATAAAGCAAGCAAGACTTAAGTGTAGAAATCCCTGTACACTGTATCTTAAAGTCTCAACTTCACAAATCATGGCAGTATTGAAGGTATGAGATACACACCCACAGACACTGGCTCTGAATCATTCTTTTCTTGCATCTTGCCACTGTACAATGGCAACATTTAACAGTGACCAGAACTTGACTGAAGTTCACGGCTAACAAGACAAATGGACATATTCAGACTCAGATGCCTTGAAATATCTTTGTAAGGTCCAGACCAGACTGAGACTCTGAAATAAGACCTTCTCATGAGAAGGTGAAATGCTGTGCATACATTACTCACCTCATAGAAAGGCAGGAAAAATATTGTGAAAGTACTTATTCATACAGTAGTCACAGCAAGAAAAAAAAAAAAAAAAAGAAAAAAAAAAATCACACTCTGGTCTACAATTACTAATGATGAAAGTCCTTGATTACACCAGCAAACACATTCAGAGCTACTGTACTTTACCTTATCCAAGATATCTTCCTCATTATCCCCCCTAAATAAGAATTATTTTTATCTAAATGCAGATTAAGATTGATTTAAACTAAATTAAGAGATCTAGTAAAGGTTAAGTGTTCTAATAGGATCATGCATTATTTCTACAATAGATCTGTCGGCAGCTGAGCCCTCTCTGCTCATTTTGTTTAATAAAAGCAAGTGGATTGAGAAGACGTTCCCAACAAGGGACAAAGCAGCATCAGCTCTGTCCCGAGCCAGCTCAGCACCGCAGCTAAAGCCGCTCAGGCTGAGGATCCTCCAAAGCTGTCTCAGGGGTTAGTGGTGCAGCTACACTTTACTACATCTGCCTGGTCAACATTAACATGTCTGAGGGTTCAGCTTTTTTCAGACAGTATTTTGTTGTGAATGATTTTTTTTCCTAAATCTTCAAAAATCTTTAAAGAGGGTTAAGTGGGAAATCAAGCGGTTACTAGACATAAGATTTATCTTACCTGTATAATCCTACTTTAGGTAAGGAAAAAAAAATCTGCCGGTGAATTTCTTTTCCCCAACCATCTGTCATGACAGACTTAGAGGTCCTTACGCCTGGCTAACCAAACCAATACCAGGCAAAGTTTTGTTTATTAGGTTTTTGTCTTGTGCCTTTGCTTTTTTTAAAGTAGTTCTGAGATTTTTAATTTATTTTTTAACTATATAACTACATAGTAAGTAGTAGATGGAAAAGTATTCCTTTTAATTAGGTCGTGAGGTCTGAGCAATAGCAGCCAACCAAAATAATTTATTTCCCACACAGAGCAATGCACTCTGAACATACCTTTTGGGCTACATTGTTTTATATTTTAGGTAAACTGCTGCACCATCTAGTGCCAGGAGTAATAAGCTGTATTAATACCAAAATTAAGAATTATCCACGATCATGTTAATTCTATTTAATATATAACATGTGTATAGACACCACAGCCTTCCAAAACATCTCTTTGATGTATAGAAGATTAAAACTTACTGTTTTCTAAGGTGACAATGAATAATGTTTTTCTCTACTTAAAAAAAAGGTTATCTTCACCTGAAATAAAACTATTCGGTAAATAACTGAAGAAAACTAATGAGATGGTATTTTCTTCAAGCCGATTTCCTTAGAGCTTCTGATGAAGTCAGAAACATTTCTGCAAGCAGCTGAAATAGGAGATGTTACCTTTGACAGGTTTTGTGTTGCAAAAGGAACTCAAAGAATGGATTTTCTAATTTAATGAAATATCATGTATTTCGGTGAATCGCCAATTATCCTCAAAAAACAAATGAATGTGTAGCCTCTCTTTACAAGATGTACCTAAACGACTCGTAAATCTAAGCCTCAGTTTCGTGATTCCAGTAAGTTCTTCACAACTCTCATTCTTCTTCATTCATTTTTAGATAATTTTAGTAACAACAAAATGACCTAGTAACATTTCTTGCTGAAAGTCTGGAAAGAAGGGGGAATCTTATCAAATTGCTTTAGAGAGGGGTCATAGTAAAACCAAGCACATGCTTGTTTAAAGCATGCCATGTATTTTTCCACCGTGCTTAAGGAGAACGCCAAACAGCACAGACTCCAATAAAATAATATCATTTGAGGTAAGCTCAGACAAGTTTTGCACATCTACAGTGTCAGGAAAAGATCCCTCTGGTCTTAGATGATACAACTGATAGATCAGAGTAAGCCTAGCCACATTTCTTTGATGATGGACCTTACTAATTAGGATCATATTAGGCCACCAGTTGGCCAACACATCAGTTACAACTCTCATCTCAGTTTATTAACACCACATTTTAATACTAAACCAAACGAACGTTCAGTGAGAGCCAAACATCTGTGTGTACACATTCCTTCTGAGGAGCACTCTCTCCCTGTGCTGGCAGCACTTCTTCCCTCTAACCTTTTAGACAGACAGTTCTGAGAGCGTTTCCAAGCTGCAGGCCTCATCAGCATCAGTCCCAACCCACCTCAAGTCACGCATGGTATCAATAACCTTATCCGACAGGATTGCAAACACCCACCTTCAAATTTTCCAGAGGGCCTGCAAAGGAGGGACTGCTGTTCAGGTCGCTGCAAACCTTACGCCAAGGCCTGACTCTCAGAGAGTGGCAAGTCCCAGGCAATTTCTCAGTTAATTTCTTACTATTCCATAAACAAATTTGGGACTCTCTCAATGCAGACTCTGCTTCATCTATCTCTATGCAAGTGTTTCTTGAAGTCCAGAAAACATTTCATAGTGAAACAGACAAAAACAAAAAAAAACCATGAAACTGGAGTATCTAATTCCATTGCCTCACCGACTCCATTCTTCTCTGATACTATTTACAGAGATCAGACCAGTATGGTATGAGAAACACACACAAGTAAGACTTCCATCATAATGAAAGGAAAAGAGACAAAATATTTAACAGCGTTAACCCGTGACCAGCCCTGTAATATACTGCACCCCGGGAGGGCCCTCGGCAGAACCAGCCGTGCACTTATCTGTCGGATCGCAGATGTTTAAAAGCCGGGCGCGCTCTAGAGGTGGTGCCGTAGCTTGTGACAATCCCTGCCGCACATTCACGGGGCAAAGGGATTTCTTGTAGATTCTACGTGAGCTCGAGAAGTAGGGCGATTTCTGTCTTGAGATATCCAACTGAAATCATGAACTGTGAACTAGCATCATGAAAACTTCTGTAAAATTCAAAAGGGAAACCCAAAAGCTAGTAAGGCATTTAAACATACTATTCCTCTTCAGTTAGTGGTCAAAGGAGGAGTCCCACGTACGCGGTACCAATGGAAACCTGAACCACTGCTAATACCAAATCTTGTAAAACACACACAGCAGAAGGGAGTATTGTCAGGTTTTGGGTACATTTCATTCTCCATTTGATAGAAGACAGCACTCAAAGGGCTTTTTTTATGTTGAGGAATACAAGATAATACCCATCCTTCTGATTCACTGTGGCCCACTGCACTGCACTCAATTGCTGCTTTTCTTTTTTCCATAACTGGATAATCTTGACTCAATACTGCAATAAGATGGTTTTAACGACAATGTGTTCATTGTGTATCAGGTCAGCAACTGGACTAACCTAGAGTATTGTCACAGCCTCACAAAACAGGGCAAACCAAAGTAGCAGGTAGCAGGGCATCCCTGATGCATTTGCTATGCAAATACGGAAAAATCAAGACAAGTGAATTTCAGTTTATTGGTTTCAATCCAGCCAGCCCCAGGCAGGTTAACTTCCCATTGATTGCAGTCGTCAAGAACTACAGCTTTAGATAGGACTGCTCTTCTTGATTAGTCAGACAGATTTTAAGAAGTTTAATTACCTTAGATTAATCAAATGCCGGAGTCTGGCTGAAGGCTAATAAATCCTAATTAACAAAGATTATCTCCAAATATCTATTAAAGACTAATCTAAGTTATCTTTTGGCAACAGAAGCTAATTTGTCAGTAAAAGCAGCTTAAAATAATAAGATCAGAAATGATTTGTAGCCAACATTTAAGAAAATCTTCTTAAAAAGTTAACTCTTTCACCTTCAATATCAGGACGACTAAGGACAAAATTCCATTGACCAGGCACATGGTCTAACACTACATAAACAACACTTGAAGATTCCAAGCAAATTACTCAGTTCAGAAATGTTTCCAAACTCTCAAGCCTGCCACCAGCTTCAGTGAGACTAGATTAAAAACATTTACTTTTTTTTTTTTAAATCCTTGTCAAGGTAGTTAAGAACCTAGAGCAGGCAAAAAGACTTCAAGTTATATTTTTAAAGTGTATTATATGTATGTACATATATGCATATAGAGATACATACACATGACCAGAATATGCATTTTATATATATATTTTTATATCAGTCATAGTATTAGATTGCATGAGATTTTCAGCTTAGCACCAAAGCACAATATGCTCGTTCCCTTAGATTTTCAGTGCTACCAACTGAAGTGCAGAGCTTTCTTCCATCTAGAAAGGGATGAGCCTCCTCTCTTGAAAACAGAAACATCTGCTTTCTCAAGACATCTGCTAAAGAAGTGAGGAGAGCAGGATGTAAAGTGCTTAGTCAAATAGTTTAAAGATAATGAAGAAATAATTAATTACAAGAAAAAACCCTATAGGATTAAGATCTGCATGTAATTAGCTGTACTCAAAATGCCAAAACACTATGCTCTGAAAAATATAATTAACGAGTTAGTGAGAATCATCAGGAGCTCTGAAGAACACAGTGATAAAGGGTGCTGCAATCTGCTCCACATGTTTCCTGGGCTCCCTCCTTACAGCCAGGCAGATGCTGGAACAGTACGTTTGCATGCTGTGCCCAAGTCCCATTAGACTTGGCAGAACCATAACCTATAGATTACGAGGCCTGGGCTCACAAAGACAGCTTTACCAGCACAGCTTGACTCGGTCCAAGTGCAACAGCGTGAAAATATATTACGGTTTGGGGCACTTGGGGAGATTTCACTGATGAAGAATACATGGGATCCGGTCCTCTGCAAGCTAGTCATTTATTATAGGGCTAGGGAAGAAACATGCAGTTTACATTTATTTAACAAGCAAGGAAGAGATTATGTCCACTCACTTTTGTTTCAGCGCTGGGTGTTTTCAGAAACACATGGACCAAAACCGAAAATTAAAAAGACGTATTAAAAAAATATAAAAATGGTTTTCAACAGAGTTAATAAGTAGTTTGATTACTATATTAGCTCACTTTGTACGGTTATCCACGATGGATCCAAAAGTTTCTTTTAACCAGGAGGTTTTTAAAAATCGTCACTTCTTCCCATCTTTCCATCTTTTAATCTTACAAATAAAAGCTCTTCGGTCTCTAACTAGATTTTATCTTTCAGTAGAAGAGCAAAAAAGATCTGCACTACAGATGGCCCGGCCTTTTTGGTGGTGGTGCCAAATGCCAGTTCCAAGGCATCTCCACAGGCTGAAACTGAAATGAGCCATTTCACAGCCCCATCACCCATGAGTGGCCAGGACCGAACTGCCAACTTCCACCATTTTCAATCTGGCTAACTGGACACTCAAGAACATACCTCTACCCCGAGGCCAGATATCTCCTCCTAAAGGCAGAGCTATTCCCTCCCCAGTAGCACCGAGTTAAAACCTTGCCAAGACCAACGCTCTGTGCAGCAGCTGGTGATTTAGGTGAGCCAAAGGGAACTCTTCCCAGCCATCTTTTTTCTTTTTTTTTTTTCCCTACTGCAAGACATTCTACGACCCTGAAGCAAGGCTAGGAAGGCACTTTCTCCACCAAGTCATCTACTTTCCAAAAGAACTCAGCATGCAGGCTGTGCTAGGCTTCCTGCCTGCCAGTTGCACCATTCAGATATAGGCTCTTCTCCTACTGTACTATTAGAGGACATTGCCAGGTGAGGTCATAAAATTCCTCAGTTTCCCTTCTATGTTTGTTTTTCATTAACGACGGTCAGAAATTTCAGAAACTTTTTTTTCCAATGGAAAAATGCTGATTTGTAGAAACAAATTTCTACAGGAACTGACACTGTCAAAAAATCTTTCAATGAAAACCAGATACAAAAGACTAGCCAGCCCACCCACAGGCAAGCTCCTGAGGGGGCAGTCCTCTTGGCAGACATCCTGGGCTCAGATTTGCAAAGAAAACCTAGTTGGAAACATGAAAATTTCCACAGTATGGATGTTCCAGTTCCCACACAGCTTCCATGCTAATTGGCTGGTTTAAAAAAAAAAAACAACAAAACAAAACCACCACACAAAACAAAAAAACACCAAGTACCTAAGATGCAGGCTCATCCTCTCAGGAAATCAATGAAAACCAACAGTCAACAGCAGTGTTCACCACTTAGAGGGACGCTCTGCCACTAGCTAAATTAAATGCAGGAGGAAAGACTCTACCACCACAATCAGAAAGAAAGGAGTGGTAGAGAAGCACTCATTCTTCAAGAGAAGGAGAGAAAAAAGCTTGTATCCATTCTCAATAGGGAGTGCAGAAGCTGCACATAGTTTACACGGCTCTCCTTCCTTTGAGCTCAAACCTAAAGGGAAGAGAGACTCAACAAGTCAAGATTTAAAGTTTGCAGAACCAGCTTCAATCAACACACAAAATGAAAATAGAGGGAATTGTCATTTAACATTGGTATAAACCCTCTACACGTTAATTTCTCCTGCAATTT
>VWZK01002682.1:128764-155540 GCA_013396935.1 Baryphthengus martii | reverse complement strand
CTCAGCCTCTTCTTCTCTAGACTAAATAACCTCAGTTACCTCAGCCTCTTCTAGACCTCTCACCAGCCTTGTTGCCCTTCTCTGTACCCACTCCAGCACCTCAATGTTGTCCTTATACCGTGGTGACCAAAACTGGACACAGTACTCAAGGTGCGGTCTCACAAGTGCCAAGTACAGGGCCACAATCACCTCCCTATATCTTCTGGTCACACCATTTCTGATCCAGGCCAGGATGCCGTTGGCCTTCTTGAACTTACTAAGTTACTAAACTTAGAATTGCCCCTTGTCATCTTTAGCTGTGCAGGTACTACCTACTTAGTTGGGAAGAGAAGAAAATTGTTTGTCTGTTTTGGAGTCATGTGTTTGGATTATGAGTCCTTTTCTAAGAAGGTCTTAAAGACAAAGATGTACCATTTAATAGCAATAATCACACTGCTGTACCGTGGAAACATGACCAACCCTTTCAAATATTCCCAAGCATGCTGACAGGCAATCGTAAACCCAGGCTTTGTTTGGAAAGCTTTCTCTGTCCCTTGAAGCAGTCCTCTGTTCCTCTTTTTAGGCCAAATGATTCTTCACAAGGTCCACCAGCTCCTTTCCTCTTTATTGGGTTAGTTGGAATGTCCAAATTTTAAAGGATGCCAGCTGGTTTGCAACCAGCCATTTATAGAACTCCTCTGCCAGAGCTGTTTTTTCCCCACCAACTTTGGCTGTTTCTCGTCTTCATCCCTTCCTGTGCAGAACTCTGAAGTCCCTGTAGAGTTTTCATAACATCCTGAAGCCTTCATCAAATGGTAAATTGGTATTCTGTTAGGCTGTCAAAAAGGATTAGAAAGAGGGATCTATTCTTCTTATTATTCTCATTCTTTAATGACAAGTTGCATTGCCAGCCTGTCCACTAAATCACTTCAGGCAAGGACTAATCTACCTCTTCATACCAAAGCAGAGAGAAAACAGGAGAAAAAAATCTCACACGTAGGACATGTGTTGAGAATTCAGATAATTCCTAAACTCCTCTAATTTTATTTTAAGACTTAGCATTTTATTAGCACGAAAAGGTATATTATCCCCTGACTGCCTTTTTTTTTAATTTTGTTTTGGATGTATATGTACACCCATTTTAAGTAACTGTGAGGATTTAAAACCATCCACATTTGAGACTTTCATCAATATCCTGAAGAGAATTGACACACATATTTTCACAGAGAAATGTGCAGCGAGTTCTATGAGAATATTATTTACATTCTTTGCCAGGTATCATCTCTTTCATCCTCTCATAAGGAGTTTGAGTTTAGCTGGAAACTAAAGATGCAGTGTTTACCAGCACTATTTTCACCTTTACACAGATGTGTAAATCTCACATTGCAGACAGTATCACTGCTCCTGAGTGTAAATGTGAAAAACTATATATTCTCTGAGTCCTTAGAGAAGGGAGAAATGTGTGTTGTAATGTTAGAAACCTGATTCTAATCCCAGTGCTGTTCGAGCGTGGGCTATTTCCCCATGTGTAGGGCATGACTGACTTTCAAGGGAGAAAGGGGCAGATGTCATGAAAAGGAGGAGGAGAAAAAAAATAGAATATCCACAATTGACTTGATTCACCTCCAAAATTCACCTTCATTGCCTCTCACTTCCATGTTTGGAGTGCTGGCAGAACGACGTGATTAATGCAGCTCTTTGTATTTTGCCATTATGATGATCTATGTGGTGATGGGACAGGTTAGGTCAATTGCAAGATTATGATTGGCAAATGTAAGAGACTAGTAGGCAGTTTTGATTGCACTATCCAAATCCAGTGCTAAGAGAATGCAAAGAGTGTTGATGTGATGCTGCATCCTGCAAGACCACAGTGAATGCCACACATTCCAAGTATAAGAAATTCTGCATAAATAGGACATTCAATTATTTATGAATAGACTCAAAGTCAGTGATTAATTAGCATTTTAAATACGGTTGATTAACACATTAACCCTATTTTATGAAAACTCTTTTAAAAGATACATATTACATGCGCTTCCATTTGATTTTCACATTTCTGATGTTTCTCATCTGTTAGATTACTGTGTCCTATAAGACTTTCTAGAATGTTTAATTATTTACTTTACAAATGCAGGATATTATAATGATATTTGTAAAGAAAAAGCTAGGATAATGAATATACAGTACAATATTAGCAGCTTCCCCAGCTGTTGACAGAAGGTTAGGGGGGGTATGGGTGGAAGAAGAAAGAAAATCAAAACAAGATCCTAATGTTGCACTAGATGTATACAAGTGAATATGCAATAAGCATTGGGAATAGTGTACAAAAGCAATAACATAATTTACCATTCTGTATGAAAGAACTATCTGAGGTGCTTTTGTCTGTAGTGAAGGTAGTGTTTGGAAGCCTTGACTGGAAAGCAGAATATAACCTAGAAACTGTTTGCATTATCAGTTACAGAAGAAAACATTTACTTCTTTAATAATCAGTTACTTATTTCTATTATTAATTATTCATCCATGTCTCAGCGATTACTAGCATACTAGCTGCTATTGTGTCAAGGGCTGGGATTTACCTGCCAGACCTAACGATGATGACAGGTTTCTGATATAGACCTTAAAAACAGAAAAGGAGGGAAAGTCCCCGCTACCTCAGTTGCTCAATTCATGTTAAACTGTTTGTTTGTTTGTTTGTGTGTAGATTGATCAAGTTCCAGAATTGCCTAATAACCTGAGTGGTCTCTTTCCCATATATCTGGCCAGCAATCTACATCATGTTCTCACATAATAAACTGAAATTATGCTGGGACTGAAACTGTCAGAACTGGCCCCTTTTCAGAGGTCTCATAACACACTGAACACTGAAGATATTCAGCCTTCGGAGCACTCGGTGTCTCATGAGGGTCCGTATTTAAAGTACGCACCTGATCCTCTGCAGTAAATACAACAATCGATATTCTTCCACGAGGGCATATGCTTAAGTATTTGTCTAATTGACTCTGTCCCCATTTCTGCAAAAGAGTATCTCAATTGATAATGTGAGAGTTGACTATTTCCTCCCTACGTTGTGAAGGGGAAGAAGCTCAGCAAAGATCGCTTCAAACAGCGCTTGGAATTTTCCAAAGTTAAGCTGTGTGTAAAACAAAAAGGGGGAAGATGTGTGAGACTGAAAATCGGTCCACTAGGTCTTCAGCTGAAAAATGGCTTATTAACAGGGAAATCGTTAAGGTACAATATAGATTTATGCACCAAGGTAATTGAAAAACGGACATAACTGACCATTCTTTACCTATCTTAATCAGTGAGATAATTTGTGCATCATGAGAAGCACTTTGTCTACAGTATATTTCTTGTTCATTCTGTACTTGCATACATTTTGTATACAGAAGCAAGATAACTGTTAATGTCATCACCAGCTGCTCAGGTCTAAGGGCCTGGTTCTTCTCCAGAAATTCCTCCTTTTTGGTTATATTATTTTGCCATCAAAACCATTCCTAACCTTTATAGTATTGCCTGTCCTATATGAAAAAAACAGGTACTTAAATTTTTAATTTGCTTGCTTCTGCTTTAGAATTGGAAATATGTTTCATTTTTTATCTGTAAGATTATGTTGGTGGAGGCAACCACATCAAAGTGAAGGTCCGTATCTGTGAAAGGTGGGAACTGGAGTAGGTGGACAAGATACGCGCATTTCCTGCGCTACGGGGCTATATGCAAGGGTATGTGATTACCCTATATCAGGAGACTTGTGGAGCACGTTCAGTGAAGTCATTATGATGATATCATTGCTGGTAACGTTACTTTACATTACTAGTGGCCATTATGTAATCTAAATGGAGGAGATTATGGTGAAAGGTGCTAATGGCTTGCACGTTAGAGGTCATTAACATATAAGCACCCAGGATGAAAGTCTGTGTACAAAGAGTTAAATAAATTGTGTAGCAGCTTCCTCCAGGGAGTCATTAAAGGTATTATGCACGTTTAAGTGCTCTTCTTTATTTGGGCTAGTAGACCTTTCAAACTAGGAGATTCAAAGGAAGAGCTTCTGAGTAGTGGTTTTCCCAGGTGTAAAATCAAACCTAGGGGCTGTGGCTGAGGGATGGTGGGTGAGAGTGGAAGGCAATATATAGTTTACACAGGTAAATCTGTCAGATTTCTCAAATACAGGAGAAAAAACTGCTAAGAATATGCAGTTTTTGTGTTCAGGGGAAAAAGATGCACCGTTTAGGGCTTTACTCTGGAGTACAGTCAGATTATTCACCTCATCCTGAGTTGGAAGTTTGCTGTATTCATTGCAATATTTTGTTTCACTGTCTATTTAAAAAAAAAAAAATATCTAGGAGACTAGCAATATGCAGAGTGCAAGTATTCTAGCAATGTGTCTGCTATCATAAAGATTTTCCAATACTATTCATGTAAAACATTAGGCACTGCCAAAATCCCACTGTTTTCACTTGCCAGCTTGAATAAATAATGGAAGACAGGAGTCAGAGAAAAGGGAAATAAATCCTTCCTCTCGACTGAGACTCTCTCTCTTTGCAGAGATGTGTATTTTCTTTTTCCAATATGCCTCCAGAGCTCATAGTAAAAGTTAATTCAGAAACTTCAGCTAGGGCTCAAGGCAGCAAAACTCAGCTCTGTTGTGGGAAGGATCCGCCTTACCACATGGTAGGTAGTGTACGCTCCCTGCTTGTTAGAAACAACTCTCTGTAGGTTGGAGTTTATTTTCAAGCCTTTCCATTCATGACCAGCCAAGATACATGTGCAACAACTCTGGCATATCTAACCAAGCTGTAGTTAACCAAGAGTAAGGGATTTTGTTGCTTGAATGACCTGATTTAAGGTGTATGGCTGAGTCATATCTGCAGAAAGTTTTGCAAGACTTAAGTTTGTACAAAAGTCTTTCTGCTTGAAGATGAGACATTACTAAAGATAAGCCATTATAACCAAAATAAAACCAAAAACTGTGAAGCAGTAGAGTGGTAAAAGAGAGTGCTGCAGTTAGGGATCAGAAATAGATTCCTTTTGGAGTAATTCTGTATGAATTTTGAGTTACAGTTAAACTTATCTATTTGGTTTGGCTGAGCTGGAGTTAATGTTCCCCATGGCAGCTCCTGTGGTGCTGGGCTTTGTATTGGGAGGCAGAAGGTTGTTGATAAGACACCGGGGTTGTGGCTGCTGCTGAGCAGCGCTCACACAGCACCAAGGCTGGCTTTCCAACATCTTCCCCCGCCATGGGATGGGGTGGGCAAGATCTTGGGAGGGCACACGGTCAGGACAGCTGACCCAAACTGACCAAAGAGATATTCCACACCGTGTGACGTCAGCTGAAGTATAAAGGGGAAATAAAAGAAGGGGAAGGAGGGAGGGCATCTGTTTGAGAGGACACTTGTCCTCCAAGCAACTGCTATGAGTACCGGAGCCCTGCTCCTGGGAAAGGCCGGACAGCGCCTGCTAATGGGAAGTAGAAAGTAAATCCTTGTTTTGCTTCGCTTCACGTGCGCGGCCTTGGTTTTTTCATTAAACTGCCTGTATTGTACTCCACGAGCTCTTTCTATCTTGTTATCTCTCCTCTTGTGCTGAGGGAAGTAGGGCGGAGTGATAGAGCGACTTGGTGGGTACCTGGTGCTCAACCAAAGTCAATCCACCACAACTTACTTTCAAATAGCTGCCATAAATATTCAGGAATCCTGGTCCCAAGTTGTCCATACAATTCTTGAGGTACGTAGCCACAGAGTGCCCAGCTCCAGTCTTGCCCAAGGGACTAGATTTCCCTCCCAGTGAAGGATGACCTTACAACCTTGTTCACAAGTCTCGTGCTGAAATGAAGTCAGGGTGTTACTTGAAGCACATGCATTGGCCCAGAAGGGTTTATGTCCCAGTTTAGTCATAAACTTAAAAACCTTAGAACATCTGTTTGATTAAAGTATGGACTAGAGGAAGAGGACAACATGAGAAGATTTCCACAGATGTTTTATTGAGGGTTCGTAGTAGCAAAATAGAATTCGGGGTTTGTCCTAAAATGTCTTTAGTCTTCAAAGGCTGCAAATCCTATAGTTAATTGACAGGTAGAAAATAGGCTGCACAGAAGTTAATTCTCTTGGGACTACAATTGCTGTGCCTGTGCCCTCAGTGCTTGTTGCAGTTCTGATCCAAAGTCAGTTGAAGCCAATCGATCATGCCCTAATTGCACACTGATTAGTATCGCTGTGCTTGGCAGCATAGTAAATCTTTAAGAATTAGGAACCACTGTGTTTTTTTGGAGTTCTTTTCACCATTATATGTGATTGATAACTTGCAGTGGGATTTAAACAAAAATATCATATTATTGAGAGACAACGCTGTGTAATTGTTGCCAAGATAATAGATGAAATAGCTCAACTTCCATTGGAAAAGTTTCAAAGGTTGAAAAGTTTCAGACAGGCATTTTTATGCAGGTGTAATGAAAGGATCAGCACGTTATTTCCCCCAAAGGCTTTCATTTTTCATTTTTATCCTTAAGAGAAGCCAGTGGCACTTCCTGGGTATTGTCATTGACTAAGGCACAGAAGAAGGAGAAAAAAGAAACAATTGATAAAAAAGGGAAAAAAAAAAGAAAAAAAAAAGAAAAAGTGAATCAAAACATGACTTCTTGTTTTCAAGAAGAAGGGCCAACTTTTACTTTATAGTAACAGCTTTGAGATCAGCAGCTGTGGGATTACATGGCAGAGGTTTGTAAAAAAAATCAATAACTGCTGCTGTTTGGAGAGAGGGAAAGAAAGGACAGCTAACTAGACCAGATTGTAACAGTTCTGCAAGCAGTCACAATGCTCACCTTACAACAGCGCAGCCCTGCAAATTATTAAATAATAAATCACAAAGTCGAACAGTCTTGGGTGGACAGAATGCGTTTGACTGTAAAGCAGACAGAGGCCTATGAATTATTCACATCTCAAGCAAAGATAAAACAAGCAGAGAAGAAATGAGAAGAATTCTTCCAAACAGGTTCTCCTGTACTGAAATATACCTTTTGATTACTGATATATATTTGGGGATTCAACTGGTCAAAGTCATGCCAGAACTAAGAAGAAGGAGACAACTGCAACCTAGGTTTAGTACTATGGGAAAATCCTAGCATTAGTAACTTACTTCAGAAGTAATGTGCCTGTGAAATATCATTTTGCAAAATTAGCAATTAGGGGGAAAAAACAGATCTCAGAGAATACTTGTCATAGATGTGTCAAGATCTCAGGTATTTGTCTTTAGAGAGTTAAAACTTTGTAAGAGCTTATTTTAATCAGAATAGCAAGCTGAAAGCTGAAAATCTGCTTATGAAAATAGTGGGAATCTCATGTTTTGATAACATGAAGTGTCTGACTTAGCTGGAATGGGAGGAAAAGAGTTAAAGCTGATCTTCAATATGAAGACAAGAAGGAAAAGGTGAATTCTCCATTCTGAACTGTGGGGTTTTATTACTGATTTATAACATTTAGGTTATTTGAACATAGCTAAATGTCTATGACTTATAGAGGAAACAAAATCAATCAAAACACTCATATTCCTTTGAAGTGTGGGTTTGTTTTTTTCCCCTCCTAGCAGAATTTCAGGCTTACAGCACTGATGCATAGATAGTGGGAGAAAATATGTACAGCCAAATCCTGCTGACACCCACTGAGGCCAGTGCATAACACTCTTGATGATGTGACTCCAGAATCTGATCCATTCCATATTCTCAGAGAGATAAATGATTTAAAAAGGGATTTTCCCCACCAGATTTGTATGGTTTAAATTATGATCTTTGTTTAAAACTCCCTCTCTTAAAATGGAATTTAGAGGTATAGACAGCAGTGTTGCCTTCTTTATGACGAGTAATAGGGTGTTATGAAGGATGGAAACATACTGCTGACGAGCCTGATAAAGCCATATCTCCTTCATTCTTTGCTTCTGGAAGCGTGTGAGCTAATCTGCTTGTGCAAACCTTTCCCGCAACTGGCACTATACATTACCACCTTTAGGACCAGTGGCAGAGTTGGTGTGCATCGTCTTTCTATCTGTTTGCAGAAAGCTTTATTTTTGTAGTTAAGCGATTGCAATAAAGAGAAAAAGGGAGGAGGTCTTAATTCAAGGGAAGGCATAACTAATCATGGTGAAGGCCCCTGTATGAGTGTACTGGAGTCCCACCAACTAGTTGGAAACTTCATATTCCAGTAACTGGGAGCAAATGTTCTCAGTTTTTCGAGCACCAGCTCTCACAGTGTCTGGGCCTGTGAGAATTTCCCATAAATGTGTGGCCTGATAAGGAACAGAGTTACGCCAGTAAGCGTAGCTGCTGCAGACTGCAAGTGCAGATGAGGAGCAGCACACGGCAGCTCCTAGGGATGGGAAGTCTGGCTCGGGGTATGAAGGTGGGGCCTCCTTCCCACACCTTCTCCAGAGTCAGTGCCCTCGTGCCTGCTTATTCCCAGCCCACAGTCAGTCCTTTTATCTGAAATATGTAGAACTCGGGTCAGTTTCCCCAGCCTCTCGATTTCCTGCACTCTAGGCAAATCAATATTGACCTGCCCATGCCCTGGCAAAAGGCTGTGTCCAAGCCTTGCTCCTTGCCTTCCAGACCCAGAGCTCCCCCAGCTTTTCTCTGCAGTCAGCTCTGAGCTTCTTCATCTCACTCTCAGCTGCCTTCACTTGTGAAAAAAGTGACCTCTTGCGCCGTGTGTATGAATTTTCCCTGAGCTAGAGGGTTACCAAGCCAACTGTGATTTTCACAGAGGTGAACATCACAGGAATACAGTAAGACTAGGGAACATGGTATGAAACAATGTAGCTCAAAAGAATTTTGGGAGGGATGAAAATGATCGGTGATAATACAAAAGGAGTAAAAAGTGATATACAGCAGAGCTTCAAAGGTGCAGACCAGCAGCTTCAACTTGATGAAAACAGATCTAAAACTGAATAAAAGCAACTTCTAAGAGGTAAATGGCCAGCTGTAGGAAAGCGTTACTCCCGTGCTTCGTGTAGTCTGTAGGAGAGGGGTCAGTTGAAATGAGAAACTTTAGTGACTGAGATGAAGGGAGACTTGAAGTATTAGTAGCTACAGAGCTGGCAGCTTCTCAAAGGTGTTTTAAACGGTGCAGGACACACCGTGTCTTCAGACCCTTCAGTTGAAGGGTGTTGCTGCCTCTGCGGAACAACAGAAAATTCGCTCTGATATACCAGAGCTAACCAGATACGTTGCTGGTACCTGCTGACCAGCAACCAGGAAGATAAACATTACATAGCTGCCTCATTACGTATTTAATGTATGCATTCAAGTATTAGAAGTGAGCTTTTAGGTTTTGTATTGAAACTTTTGTTCCTATTGGTTATGGAATCCCGAACCATAGATGGCCCATGGAAAGCGTAAGATTAACCAGAGGATGTACTGCACTGGTGTCATCACAATATTTCAGGTGGACAACTGACAACTTTAGTAGCAACTAAACTTAAGTAAGTTTCTGTACATGGGGTGGCATAAATACTGCCTGTATTTATCAACTTTTTATTCAGAGCCTACCATGGCAGGAGAAAGTTATAATCTTGCTTTAAATTACTTAATTAGATTTGCCAAGAATCAGAATCCAAACTTGGAAAATGTACATGGTAGCTGGCAACAACAGTGGATATTTTTCCTCTACAGTACTTAGGAGAGAAGGATGCATCTTTTGCAGAAGTCAAAGAAAAAAATAGTTCCTAATAGAGCCTTCCATTTAGATGTGCCAGTCATACTGATGTATAGGTCAGGCTTGTACAAATCAGACAAGATTAATATAGATTTATGTTTTGCCCTGCATGTTCAATCTTCTAGAATATACTATATGTAGTATTAAGACTTTGACAACAGGAGGTCGTTTTAATTGTTGGGTTTTTTTATTAAACAATAAGCCAAAAGAACTTGACCCAAGATATTTCATATTTACCGTATTTTTTTTAAAAGGTTTTTTTATTATAGCATCAGGTCTCTTTGCTAGACATGCACCTTTGTTTAAGGGTATGCATTGCTGCTGCTTCCCGTGTCTCCTGGTGTAACCAAACGTTGCCAGTAGATATTTCCTGTCTTTGGGTATTATGCGGAGAAGGTACCAGCGATGTAAGCCTTGGTTATGCTGAAGCAGGAACTGCCTAATGAAGAAAAAGATGAAACTTGTTTTAAAATGTTTCATTTCATCCTCCAGAAAAAAAAACCCAGTTAGCACCTGCATAATGTGCTTTGGTGAGTACTATCAATTAAAGAGTTGTGAAGTGGATATTAGAAGATTATTTATAATACTGTTACATAATGGCTTAGATGGACTGCACTGGAGAAATTAACATGACAGAGGGATGGAAATCATATTAGAATTTGAACTTACTTGAAAGTCGATGAAATTATATTTTAAAAATACCATTCAGAATAAACACTAATGACATGCCTTTTTATTGATGTTTAATTCAGAAAAGAAGTTAATGCATGCCTTGAAAAGCAAGGAAGGAGGACTGCCTTATGCTTAATAATTTGCTTAGTCTGAATTTCCTACAGAAAATTAATTTGCTGTTAACAACTAGATAACTTTCTGGAATGGAAAAAAAGTTACAGTATTAGCTGCTTTTTCTGAATACCAGTGCTCTTCAGCGTGTTTGAAATACTAAGAACTGGTTGGATGAATACAGGGAGAAACTTTTGGGATGAGCGCAATGTTTTTCGCCCTTGTTTTTTGGAAATGCGGTTTGCTTCTGGCTGTTCTAAGAAGGGCAGAGATCATTCAAGGTGTGTACATGGCCATGGTGTTGGAAGGGTTGGCAGAGATCCTACAATCCTCGAAAAACACAGGACCTCTTGTAGTCCCCAAGTCCGGTGTTGGCCATAGTGTACTTTCCAAACCTATGCAACTTAATAAATTAAAGCTTTTTAGAGTGATAACTTAGACAAAATCGGTGATTAGGTTCTGTTGCTAAATCAAGTAAAGTATTTTTTGATGATTTTACACATATTGCTTATGCATAATTATGATAAATTCTCCAGATTAATCTAGTATCTGTAAATTGAAAAATCTGAACTAAGATACAGGAGGAGTGAAGAATAAATAAAATAAAGATGAAAATAAAATAATTCTCTACCAGCTAAGGCTGTGCAGTTTTTACTGCTTTGGAAACAGTAGTATTTCCCTTTGGCAAATAAAAGTATCTGTACTCTTCTTGGGAAGCACTGGTAGTGTGCTTTGCTAACACCTCTCATGCAGCTGTCTTCAAAGCAAAGACACCCTTGCTTCTGAGGAGCAGGGTGCGCACAGCTGCCTGAGCCTGGACACATACCCGCTTGCTTTCGCAGCTCACAATGGTGGCTGAGGGGTTCCTTTTAAAATTCAAAGTATTGTTTAAGGTCAAGCCAGGCATTTTGGTTGATTCAGAGAAAAAAGCATTTTACTTCTTCTGGGGAGTTACATAGCTCTTGTTTAGTCTTTCCTCTCAATTTAGATCTGTGCTAAAATGAGAACAAGTTACCTTGGAACTGTCAGATTTTTATTTCAAGGTGTCAGCTGTTTGAACATTTGTTAAATATGCTTTCTTCCCTTATCTACCTGTGGGATCACACCATTCTCTGCATTTTACTTGACTCCATTAGTAATTTTGACTTCTCCAAAACTTGATGGGTGTGGGGGGAATGCATTTATAAATTTTTTAATTTATCCACTTTTGTATGTAAGCTGTTAAAACTGAATTTCTGAACTGAAAAATGAAGTGTCTAGCCATACCAAAGTATATAATATTGAGCTTTTTTATAATAGGAAATATTTTATGATAAAGATTCCCGTCAGCAGGAGGTTTGCTGTATAATCTCTTGCAGCTGAGACTAGTGAAACGGTTTATCTTGTGGTCTGTAAAGGTGGTTGGTTTTCTGAGCACCGAACGATTCTAGACATCTGAAGCATTTTCCATTCAAATAATTTTCTTACATGGCTTTATTCAAAGCACTGTCATGTTGAAAGACACTTCTCATTGACTTCAGCGCTTTGCACTAGACTCATAATGTGATGCTAAACGCCAGTTCCTTTGTCAAACAGAATGCAGAGGGATAGTCTTTTTGAATCCATTGTCTTTAATTCTCAATTTGTCTTTAATTAGCAAAACGAACCAAAATATAGATGCTTTCCATTCATGACACCAAATTGAGACAACTGCTAAGTAATTTTACATGAAAGCAGTTACAGAAATTGGCTTATGTATTTATTTGAATCATCTGCCTTCAAGGAGCTATCAAACAAGTTCGTAGCTGTGTTACAATGAACCCCAAGTTCTAATTAGCAAAACTAACCTGACACGTGCTTCTGCTTACCAGCTTTTAAGCCACTTGCTTTTGAATCTTTTGGAAGTGTTGGAGAGTGGGCCTGCAAGAACTAATGATGTTATTGCAGTGCGTCATCTTGGAGTATTTTAAATTATGTGTATGTTCCAACACTAACCTTTGAGGTTATTATTAAGTCCTGCCACAGCAGGAGCAAAAGTCAAGAAGCAATTATATGCATGATTAGTTTGTCAGTTTTCCAGAAGTTCTTTGGGCCACTGTTCATCCTGCCTGGGTCGTTGTGATGAGGATTTAACACTAAGTTTCAGGCTGATAGTGCATGTTGCTGTTGGACTGGGCTCCCCCCCAGTCATCGGTGCTAGGAGAACAAAGATAACAGAGGTGTGGAAGGCAAAATGTGCTCTAAGCCTCACTTGACAACTCTGAAAGGAGGAAAATGCATTATTTCATAGCAGGTTAAATTGAATGCTTGTAAGCTGTCACTCTGGAGAAGGTCTCAAAACGCAAGTTTTGAAAAATAGTTTCTCTTCAGCTGTATGCAGGGGCTGGACAACCTTTAAGCAGGTTTAACTGAGTTACACTAACCTGGGTCCTCAGATTTAATTAAGCTATGCTAACCTGGATCCTTTTGGGTTTTCACAGATTCTGTTCCTGTCCTCAAAATAGCTGCTCTGTGCTGTTCTGAAAATGTAAACATGATCTACAATGGCCTTGATAAAAACATTAAATGAGGCCATCCATCTCCCGGACCGTGTGATCTTGGCATAGCAGACACTATACGAAAGAAATACAGAGCCTTTCCTGTACGGCACTGTGAATTTTCTGCATGTACCTTCTTTTGCCATTTCATGGATTTATTTTCTGGTGTGGGTAGAAGGCCCCATTAAAAACCATGTCATGAATTCAAATTTCTCTGGGCTCTCCCAGCCACGAGTTTTGCAGAGGTGACAATGAAATTAATTGTCTGCTTGGCTCAGAAACGAGCCGTTCACTCTCCTGTCTGGAAGTGAGGCAGCCAAACTCGTGAACAGTTTTCCCGAACTCTCAATTTTTTCCAACACATGTAGACAAACTGGACCTTCCAACATCTCTTTAGAGAGATAAAATATCTTGTTTCAATGCTGAAGTTTAAAGCATGTCTTTTAGACATCATGGCCGTAATGTAGAATTGAATGCAAACAAACTGCCAGAACTGATGTACCTATCTTTGTGGAGATCAGAGTGGATAGGCTGAGCAGGCCATTGGAGTGTTTCATAAAGAACGTATGGGGTAACACATGACAATGTAGGCTATCTCATGGGGTGTGCAGAGTTTACAAGGTTTATTGACAATATTTATGCAACTGGAACTGTTGACTTCTGAAAAGGGAGAAGGTAGGTTAACAACGTGCAAGTAGATACGTCTTTATGATAATAATAAATTATTGCCTGTAGGTTACAATGAAGATATCGTAATGACCAGCCTAATGGTTAGTGTAATGTTACCTATAAAGAAAATCAATAGAAGTGTTTTAAAAAAAATCAAGACATGATTTTTTATTTATTTTTTAAGCCACTAAAACTGTCCAAACTTACTGAGTTGAGCCATACATCAACAAACAAATGTTCCTGATTCCAAATCTTGCCTTTATTCCCTGAAAAATAGTTTCATTACAGAATTCGTTGGGTCACCTTAAAAAAAATTCCCAGTTGATCCATAACACTGCAACTGATGGATTTACAACAAAATCCATATCCGTTATTTTACATACATTTTGTTGCTTAAAAATAATATCTTAATATAACAGCTGATACTTTTTAAATCCACATTGAAACAACTGTTGGATTTTTATACTGTTGTAAAACTCTTTGTAGGGTATTCATAGAAAATGTTTTATTAATTGCCATATGTTTATTGATTTCTCTTTCATGTTGGTTCTTTTGTTCTTTCTTTGTAGTGGCAAAAGATCTTTCTGCATCATCATTTGCAAGTTATCTAAAATGTCAAAGGTGTTCTTTTGAAGTTTATTATAGATCACATGCTGTACAGGCCTTGGCTTTGGCATATTTACAAAAAAAAAAGAAGTACATGCATTGTAAGCTCAGAAAGAGATTGGGACTGCATTAGTTAAAAAAAGGAAGAATATTTTCCTACTTTTTTTCCTTTTCTTCCTTTTATTTTATTTTTTTTTTAATATAAGAGGAATGTAAACAATTCTCTGTTAGAAAAACTGACGTGTCAGGTAATTGTTGTTTGCTTTTGCCTGTCTCTGTGTATCTCACGTTAGTATCATAAACCATTGTAGGCAATCGAGGCTTAATCCTGCTGGCGGGCACATTACGTTAACACTCCATCAGTAGACCAGAGAAACTAAGAGTGGGGAGGGAGGCAGCATTTACTGTCATAGGACCATTCCCTTTTTCCAGCTGAGAACCTAAAATATTTGGTCCCAAATGAACAAAGTTTGTGCAGCAGTGGTGTCTTAATGGGATGACGTTTCTGAGATGTGTAGGATTTCACTGCGTTTCCTCTGTTCTGGCTTCTTACAAAGAGCTCCAAGAGTGGAACAAGTGGTCCCATAAAAAATAAAAAATAAAAAAGTTAATAGTGCTATTCACTGTGTTTTAAGCTAGCTATTGATGTCTAAGTCAGCAGATCTTTTCCTTTTGAAACCAGAAAGTAAGTGGATTTTTTTAAGCATAACCAGGAAAAACCTGTGCTTTGATCTAAAGGTGGTTCAAATGGGATCCGCACTGAGTTAATGCCCAAGCATGTCAAACTTCTTTTTTTCCTTAGGAGATAACCAAGCTCTGCTACTTCAGTTGTCTGAAAATCTCCCTATGAAAGATTTCTTGAGGAAATGGGCGGTGTTAAAACACGTATAGGTTCTGTCTGCTATCCCTTGTACGTGTGAAGAACAAGGTCCCAGAATAGAGTGGATGATTTTTTTTGATTTTTTTTTTTTTTTTATTATTTTATGATAGTGAATATTTAGAAGCCTAATAAACAGCAATGAAGACTGTGCAGTGTGGGATATATGTAGAGCTGTCAAAGCAGGGACCAAAGCAGAAGGTTGGTTAGTATGGGATTCTGGCGTACAGGAATGTGGGTACAGCGGGAACAGGATTCCCCCATCATTTACATTAGTTGAGATCAAAGGAGTTATTCTCAATTTGCACTAACCTGAGATCAGTTAATGCATGCATCCTTAAGGAGAAATGTATTTCATATAGTAAGGAGGAAGTGATGACATCATGAGCACTTTGCTGGCTTATCTAAAACCTCTATTTTTTTTTGCTTTGTGACTTAAATTATGGAAACGTTCTGTTGAGAAGATACTGTCTTAGGTTTCAGCAGCAGGGAATGCTGTATTTTTAGATACTGCCCTCTCAGGTGAGGAAATTATTAAAAAAAATAATAAAAAAAAATAGAAAGTTAAGTCCTTGATGGTTTTCATAGGTTTCAGCAGCAGGGAATGCTGTTTTTTTAGATACTGCCCTCTCAAGGTGAGGAAATTATTAAAAAAAAATAATAAAAAAATTAGAAAGTTCAGTCCTTGTTGATGATTTTCAATCACTAAAAAAAAACCATAGTGTTTTTAAGAGCCTGCAGGATAGATCCTTTTTTCAAGGAAAATTTCTATGAGTCTGTTTGTATTATTTAACCTTTTAACTCTGATTTTCATTTGAGTTTTCTTTTCTTTCTTGAAATGTTGATAATTGTCAAGCTAACTTCCCAGATTCCTGTGTGGCATTATTTCAGTGATAGGTCAGCTTTCTATAAATAATGTTTGTGAGATGATTACATTGAAAGACCATAGGTGTAATTCTGAGAAGAAATCAGTAAAAATGATGCTAAAAATCAAAGACAATTAATAGGATCATTAAGATGGATAGATTTTATGGCTGTCTATAAAGATGAAATATAAAATAAAATTACTAGTCTTTTGAATTTTAAAAGAGCTCTGGTAGGTGAAGATGAAGCAAAATTGAAACATCTGCTACTTGCAGGTAAGGTTAAAATAATCAACATTTCACCCTCCAGCTGAAACAGAAAATTATCTTCTCCAATTGTCATTCTGGTCCTCCGAGCCCGCCACTTTATGTTCCCTGTTAAATCATTTTCTTTAAATGACAGATAGAAAAGCAGATGATGCAACTGCACTTAGGATGAATAAACGCGCTTTTACATTGAGGTGCTATCTGCAGGCTTAGGGGGCAGAATTTTCATTTGAAAAAAGAGAAAGCGTTTCTGAAATCTCTGTGGGTGAAATTCCCTTCCAGAGGCAGGACAAGGCCCATGTGGGATGTGCATCCCTCATGACCCTGTCTGAGGATGCTCAGACACCTAGGTTTGTGCTTGCATTTCAAGAAGGGTTGAATATTGGCCTCGCCAAATGTAATATATCTCACATCTGTTTGTATACAGTTCTGTGTCAAGGTGCTGATACATGAATCTCAGGGGAAGCAAAGTAATTTTTGACTTTTAAAAATAGAAACAGAATAAAAGTTTGACCTATTTTGAAAAGATTCGATGAAACTAAAAACATTTGTCGTGTTGTGTTAAATAGCATTTGAGTATGCAATGAGGAATTTAAGGGCCTGGGGAGTTTTCCTTCTTCCCAACACTGATTTTTCTAGTAATTTTGCGAGGGTTTCAGGAGGCATTCAGATGGGAAGCATGTGAGATTTAGCGGGGGGGGACTGCAGGGAAGTGTGACTGAGAGGAGCACTGTTTCTGATCCTTACAAAAGCGTGTTGTGCACAGAGAGGACAACAATAGCAAAGGGTCCTGTGCCGTCCACCTTCAGTGGGGCTGTTGTTTTGATCTGTCCATCCGCCTTGCGTAATGCTCATCATCTCCAGGCACTTTATGCCTCAGCCACACAGAAAACCCCATCTGCTCCATTTAATGATTTCTGTTTGATGAATTTTTCTGTATTCATAAAGGGAGATGCTGTCACAAGGGACAGCCTCAAGCACACCCACCCCTACAATCTTTATCAAGCTCCTAGCCATAATCATTCCACCTCTGCTCCTAATATAGCACAAGCCGTGCAGAATCAGGGGTTCCCTGGCAGCAGGCTTCTGATTCCTTCATAAACTGTAATTTTGATGCTGCAGGTTTAATTAAGTACGTGGCAGTTAATCAGCCACTGAAAAGAGAGACCTCCACTGGGGATTTACCTGAATGAAAACAGACCAAACATGAAGGGGCTCCCTTGAAACTCTAGCACTTGTGCTTCGGCAGTGAAATGGAAAGAAAGTTATCAAATAAAATCTGTTTGCTTGTGGCTGTACTGTGACAGCTTTGTTAGTCCTAACAGATGACAAGGATTATTCAATCAATATAGATTTACCCTGAGAGTTTTGCTATTTTCAGGCACCTCCAGGAAAAATGACAGCCATTAAATATGTACAAAGGCCAGTCCAGGGCCTATGGCCTCTAGCTTTAAGCTGCTGCCTTTTCTGAGTTATGTCAGGATCAATTTTTTCTAATAGATATCACTTATCCTACATGATAATCAGCCTATCATAGTCCCTTGATTACATGACAGCCTGATTTAGGTCTGGTCCAGAAGATAAGAAACACAGGGAAATCTTGGCTGGATCATCAGGGAATTAAAATCCTGGTTTGGAATTTCCCCTGGAAGTTATTTTATGTTCACAAAAGCCAAGGGAGCCATTTTGCCCAGATCCCCTCTCTCATACTTTATTACCCTCACTCCTGTATAGCACTCTGGAATCGCAGGGAGATGCCGATGAGGACCTGGGTCCGCTACCTTTATGTCATCTCAGTTATGGCAAGGTCTCCGGAGACTAGTCCTGTTGTTAGCACTGTCATTCCAGTAAGAGCTGTTGTTTCATTTTGAAGGCTCCACTATACTTGATCACATCGTATTTATCCACAGTTTGGGAGCTGAGTCAGGTGTGCCCTGGATGTGATCAAACAGGAACCTGCAGAACTACAAAGGCAACTGCTGTTACAAGCTAAGCGTGAGATAACATATTACTTTTATATGACTCCATTGCTATTTCTATTAGCAATGTTTGCTCAAAATATCTTGCTCTGCTTGTTGTGGTGTGGGAGTTGAGGTTCCCTGATTTTTGTGGTATTGAAAGAGGCTCAAGGAAGGCATTTGTGTATGAAATGTCTAGAAAGCCATTCCAGTGCTCTTTGCTGGATGAGAAAAAGATTACTGGAGTCATCCTGGTGAAAGTGAGGGAAATGCCCTCCTTAGTATGAAAGACTGTTGTAAGAGATCCTTTAAACTGTTATCTAGATATTTGTACACAAACTTTTACTTCCTGTCAGAGTTCAAATTGATCTTGTATATCTTCTTCTGTAGAACAGTCATGTCTCTTTAGGTCCATGGATCCTACTGGAAGTCTTACAGACTTGGCAGAATTCTTCATGTAGATGTGACATAGATCTGGCTAAATATATGATCGTGGGTTTCCTTGCTTTGTTCTGCAAATTGCAGACAGACATCTGGAACTGCATCAAGTGCCCTCTCATTACTTCTTTGAATAAGTAATTGCTATGGGTGCCACATGGCAGGGGCACAAGTCCAAATGAGAGGCAAAGTGTCTATACATAATCTCTTTAAAAACATGGTTTACTATGAGATTTACTGACAAATATGTATAATAAAAAAGTTTCAGCTCATGAAGGTACATGGACTGGGAGGTTTTCTTGGTCAAATATACAATTCCATCATCTAGCAATATTTTGTTTCTAGCTTGCACAAACAGGACTATTTCGAGGTGCACTCAATATAAAACGTAGTAGACACAAACTACAAATACAGTGGTTTACCTCCTGCCTTTTCTGTTTCACTTAGAACACGATATGCTACAGTTGTCCTTCAATATATTGCAAAATCTGTTAAGATTTTTGACTCATTGCTCATTCAGATTTCAAACTGACAGTGTGGTAGTTTTCAGAGCATAAAAACCAAAAAGTTTTCTATCCAGATGTGTAGCTGGACTGGCTACCAGATCCATTCATCATCGCTGCTTTTTGCATACAGTTGGGTCTTACGATTCCTTCATCTTTCAATCTGTGCATCTAGCCCAGACTGTAATAATTCTCAGCCTTACTGATAATTTTATTATGACTATAGATCAAATATGTATGGAAATTCTGGGTTTAAGTAGGTTGTTTTTACCACAAAATGATTTGTAAACATATCAGAGCTCTGATTAGAAAAAAAGGAAGAGGGTAAGAAATTGATTTTGCTGTATTATACAAAAGCATGCTAGAATTCACTGGGGAATGTCTGGTTTCTCTTTTAAGGCCCAGTTAACTTTATTTTCTGTAGCTTTTACCATCTTTTGTTACGTGTTTATTTTGAAATAATAATAATAAAAAAAATCAAGGTATTATGGATCACATCAGTGTATGGGAGGAGATAAAACTGTGCTGCATTAAACTCTATTAATATGTAAGTAGAAATACTGAAGAAAATTATGCTATTATATGTTCCAACTATCAAACAAATCAAATCTATGTTTCATGTGAGAAAATACAATGAAGTCCAAATATTATGGGGAAAAAAGGCATTTTTGTTTCACTAAGGTGTACTTGTTAAATAATCAAAGGATTCAACATGACAATATGGTTATAGATAGTTATCTTAAGTGCCTTCTGTGGTGAGGAACTGAAATTAAGAACTTGAACAAAACATGATACATGAAAGTGCAGGTTCTACAAACACTGGGTTGCTTATTAAAACTACTTTGATCCCTCGTTTCTTTGATATCCTAGGTCTTATAAAGAATTCACTTTCAGGGGTAAATATAGGTAGTTCAGAGAGACTTTATGACATACTGTACATACTGCTCTTCCAGAGACACTTTTTAATTACTTAAGGAAAAAAAATCTAGCAAGAGAGAAATGCTGATAGAATCACTACCAACTGATGTTCATTTCTAACTGCTGATTATTTTGGTGTAACCTATTTGAATAGTGCTCTTCTTGGAAGCAGATCAAGCTTGGGAATCTGATCAGATCTGCTAATGTTCCAGATTAGCAGGATGAGCTGTGGGTTCACGCAGCAGATGGGGTATATGCTTGTCCCTAAAGGGATCGCATATTTGCTTGCTTCTCTGAATATTACCCAGGCGCATGCTGGAAAAGCTGCACTTTTACTATTGTTCACTACCTTGGTTCCTCGAGCAGGACTGCAGGGAATTCTGAGAGAAGAGAAGAATCAATATTAATAACGTTTATTCTCTTTTTCAAATCACTTTGAGACCCTGCTTTCTAGTCACTGAGGCCTTCATGAGAATGAAGGTAGTGTCAATGATAATACTTAATGCTATTTTCAAATACACTGCTCCAGTTTTTACCCTTTTTCTTTAAAACTGCTGTCAGCAAATCCAGGGCAATCATATAGATCCTGCACAGATTCTTGTGTTTCAGAAATATGGGTTCGTATCATGACTTTTCTGTTGAGGCTTTTCTGTGTAGCAGGCAGATGCTAAAGCTGGTGCTATGATGTGAGGCTGAGCCATAGGAAAGATCAAGTCTAGGTAGTAAACTATGGTTTCTTTGTAATAGGTAACTGCATTGTAGGCCAAAGCTTTATTTTAGAGACTTCAGTGGCATTGTCTTCTAGCAGCCCCAGAGGTTCAACGTGTATTTTTAGGCACAAGAATGAGAAAGGATTCCTTCTAATAAATCCCATTTCCCCAGTTTTTGAAATTTATGTGGACAAACAGGTATGGCTTATGTGTTGGGAGTCTAGTTATCAGAATTAACACAGAATTCAGATTTGAAATGAACCAGTGAAATCTAATCTTGAGAAAAGAGTTCTTGTGTCATTTTTGTCAATGATGCTCTAAACACAAACATGAGAGTGCATCTCCTTAGAGGACAAGATTATGTTTACCCTTAATCTGTACTTGAAAAATAATGTAGACATTTCCCTTCTTTCCTAGGTCTCCTCATGTTCTTTTTCACTAGATCATGCTGCCTTTAATTAATGAATTACTTGCCCAATAAACTGCTGCACTTTAATTGCTCTATTAATCTGAAGGATAACTATCACTCATTGTAGAAATATTTTGAAATCTATGGTAAGATATTTGTCAAAGTTTTATGCATCTGCAAATCATTTCTGTGATCAACCCATGTTATCTAGTGCAATTTCTATAGTAACTATAAGGTTTATAATTTCTGTATTCAAGGTCTTTAAAATAAGTTAATGAAACTCCTTTTGGAGATGATTTATAGACATATATTTAGCTCTATGTAGTTTTTTTGTTATGGTTCTTAGAATAATACTATTAAACAGGTGTCTGTGTTCTGTCCTTAAATCCTCCAATGTTTTGGTGGATGGCAGATGATGGACAGCTAGAAACAAAATAATTCTGAACCTAGAAAATTATTTACTACATTCTGATTTCAGTATCTCATTGTGATCAACAATTTAAGATCTCCCTCTGAAAGACTTTTATATTAACCTTTTCAGACATGTTTAAGCACCTCACAGATAACTATTCCTTCAGATGCAGAAGACATAAAAGCAATATAATTTTCCTTGAGTTGTTATACCATCATTTGAGTATGCAAGCTCCACATTAATTGATTCTTGAAAACACATGTAATTTGTCATTTCCAGATAGAAGGGAATCAAAACAACCCGCCTGTAAATGCAGTCCTTTTTGGAGGTAGGTCTTTGCAGTGTGCTTCACTCTTTTTTCCCCTCTTTTATGTAAGTGACTTAGATCAAACATTCAAGCATCGTCTGTAACTAATATTGTTTCCTGGCCTAAACAGATAATTGCCCTCTGGATGTATAAAAGATGTCTCACGGAGCAAAGTGAAATATCATTAATAAAGGAGAATGATTTACTCGCGAATTCTTCAAGAAGTAAGATTAATAAGCCATCCCCTGGTGTTAGATATAATCTTCAGATCTCTCTTCACTGCATGACTTATTTTTGCAACAACTACACTATTCAATCATTAATCATTATACTCGGTGAGCAGTTTATCTGTGCTAATGTGCATGCTATACACAAACAACAACTCTGTTTGTTTTACGTTTGATGAAGGAATAGGAGGAAAAGATAGGTTCTACAGTGTGATGTGAATGAAATAAAATGAGGCTGCCATGTGATACATACATTTTCATTCCCGATATAGCAACTACAGTTAGAAATTATCTCTTTCCTAATGAAAGCAAGATTGCATTTCAATCTGGAGTAATGGTTCTAAGAAAGAAAGTGTAGGGGGGGACCTTGAAAATACATCTGCTCTCTTACCTATTCTTATGAGAGCAGAGAAAAGGAGACACAGCTCTGGCTCTCACCAGTGTGTTCATAAGGTTACCTGCAGTACCCAGAGCAGCTTAGCTATGCTAGCACAGAGATCTGTGGACTAAGTTGCCTTGAACTTAAAACTATTTTTATGTGGTGCAAGTCTGAGCATAGATCACTCCAGAGATGAACTGGGGAAGGGATGAGAGAACTGCTTTGTTTAGCAGTTGTGAGCTGATTCTAGAGCCTACATGACCCCTGTGGGTGTTGGCAATCTGTGTAAGGTGGGGTGCGTAGCAGGTCCCCCTTCGATTTTATTACTAAAAATGATAGGGCAGTAAACCGAGCATTTGACATACCAGAGGATTTTGTCATAAGTAATAGAGCTCAACTCCTTTAGCACTGGCAGAATAGTGCATACCACCCAGTCCAGTTCAAAGTTTGTCTTCCAGCAAATTCCTCTCATTTTTGCTTCATCTTTAGAAAACCAACTTGCCAGACAACTAATGAGCTAAAGTAGTAAAACTGTCATCAAAGAGGAAACTCATGAGTTCAGGATATAATACTTCTGAGAGACCTGGGCTTATAGTTACAATAAGATAATAAAGATTATTAGCTTCATACAGTCTGACATAAATGTAAAATTCATCTCTTACTTTAAAATCCAGTTGATTTTCCTGTGCAGATATCCACCACCCCAAGACACACAAATCAGTTCTGTTTAATCTGTTCCTTCTAAGGACTAGCAATAAAAATTTATAATATTTTGCTACTTTTCTTATTGTGGATGCTGACAGCTGCCTGACAGCTCAATTACAGCCATATGCTTGTGTAAGTTAATAAGTGTTTGTGCTAATGAACTCATTGTCTGTTCCCTCAGTGGTCTCTAACAAAAAAGCAACTGAGGGAGAATGGAGCAGGGAAGCTTAAACCCAGTCTCTAGAGTAAGTAAGTCAGCTGTTCTGCAGGTATTCCTGCATCTGCAGCAAGTGGAGAGGAGTGTTGTGTGAGATGAGATGAATCCTGCACTGGCAAGGCCAGCAGATGAACAAAACAACAGCAGAGGAAATGTCAAGTTTTGTTTGGCTCTCCTCTGCCCCTGCATAAGCCTTTCGGTGAGTGAAAATGCTCGAGACTTCTGTGATGGAGAAAGATGGTCTGGAGCTGACCTTCAGAGATGGAGGGAAAGTGAAAACGCATGGTTTTATGTGATTGTTAGCATTTTAGAGAGATAGCATGAAACAGGGAGGGGGAAAATGGAACATAGAAAGTAGCTGTTGCATTTCCAGTGTTGCATTATTTCGAAGTAATTGAAAATATTCCACTGATTTTTTTTTTTTTATTATTTTTTTTTTTGTGGAGAACTTAAGTTTTCAAAAACATTTTTACTCAAGCCAGTATCTGTATATAGGGAATCTTTCCTAATGACTGGATCCAGTTCAGTAACTGGAGAGGAAATGTTGTAACAATTCTTGCCTTAAATGCCATGCTTACCTTTCATGAAAAATCTCTAAGTGCTTTGTAGTTAATTAACTACAGTAGTAGCGTAGCATTCTCATTCTGCAGTTACAGCAAGGCGTAGTGTGTAAGTAAATTTGAACTGGCTCTGGGGAAAACCCTCTATTGTATGCTAAGGTCCCACAGATTTTAAACTATTTGTTACCTGTTGGCTTGTTGGAGAGGACATTCCTAACCCCCCATTGGTTTGGAGTGATGCTCGGTCACCTGCCGGTCCTTTAGAGCTGGCAGGTTTTCTACATGTAGCTGATGCTTTGTGGTGTGGCAGAAGGGCTCTGTGAGCCAAACCCCTCTGCAAAGCTGCTGTTCTCTGCTGAACGCTGCTGGTCCCAGCTGTTGCTGGAGGGACAGGGCAGGAATCAAAGCTTAGCCATCGAGCGTAGTTTTCCAGGTGGCTGCAGTTTTGAACTGGATAATACATACCTATTTTGGCCATATTAATTTATTCTGCTGTCTGATTAAATTGAGAGAGTATCCTTTCTCTCTTTCCTTGGTTTCTTAATTTGAGAGGATTCCTGACGTTTTTTCTTGTTGACCGAATGCCTGAGGAAACTTTAACTGAGCATGCTTAATGCTTCTGAAAAGACCTGACTTCTTCCTGGTGAGGTACCTGATCCCAATATCAAGGTACCTAGCAAAATGAAAAATGGTCATCTCCATATGAAGTAAGCGTGGTGGTACTGGCTTCTTCTCCCTTCCAGTAGGTGTGATTATCATATAATTGTTACATAATGTGAGTGCCGAGCTTCTACCAACACCCATCCAAAAAGTGTGGTACTTAAGTGTGTGCTGCAGCTATTGAAAGACTTTCCAGTTTGAGAGAAACGCGCCCTAGTTTGGATCAAGGGCCACATTCAGAGCCATAAGGTTTATGGCGGGTTGCCACAGTAATACGCAGTCCCTGTTTGTGAATGAGAGAATCCTAGTTTGGTTTGAATTTACAAACCACACTGTCATTACCACTGATGCAGTATCAGCTATGATAATTATCACTGTGCCTGCAGCTTCAACAAAGCAGACATTTGTCTGATCCATGTGGAGGGTTGCCAAGTTGGCTTGTGGTATACTTGCTGAAATTAGATGGGTTTTTTTCAGCTTGGATTGCACAAACACCCACTCATGTTAACTGTGAAGGAATTAGTGTGGTTAAAATGACATTTCTAATGTTGTCTTATGAAATTTGAGTTCTGAATTATGAATTACAGTAATATGACTTCCGTTCCATTTAGTGACTCAGTGGAATGTAATTTTAAGATATTTTCACCTTTTTTGGCAATTGCAACTTGGAGAAGGTGGTAGCTGGAGATAAAATTAGAGGATACTCTCATGTTAACAAACTAAAATTTGCAAAATTTGGTTTTACAAAGTAAACTTTCACTTTTCCAAGCTGCCTGGTGGTCTACTCTGGTTTGTGGGTTGTTGGTTTTTTTTTTCTAATATGCTGCCTAAAAATCCTTTCCCTTAATTTGCCTCAAGAAAGCCCTCTTCACAAAGAATTTTTGCTATGGTTTAATTTTTATTCTGTTGGAGAAAATAGAATCTATCTGTTATTCTGAAGAGCAATTTTCTGTAATAAGGTCAGTTCAAGCACAAGTGTACCAACAGTAAGTGGTGCTGACAGTCCTTAGCACTGCCCTGTTTTCTTCCAGATGCAGATTTAAGGGTGGGTTCTTGCCAGCAGTCTTAGTGGGAGGAGGATTAAGCCAATGCTTCTGAAACTTCCAACCGGGACAATTTTCCATGTAATAGTCTGGGACTGAGCTACATGGAGAAATCAAGGAGCCTTTTTTCTCTGTATAATTGAGAAGACCTCTCAGGAGCTGGCGATACAGCGGGGCAGGAAAAAACCACCTGGTTGTGTGTGTCTAGTAAAATAGGTCCATTGGTTGATAATTCTGGAAAGATAGCTTTATTTTCCTAAGGCAGAATACAGATGTTAGGTGCTGCCTGTCCCAACCCAATCACTGGAGCTTATCACTCACTGCTACAGCGTTGAGGCTCAACTAGGGTAAATACACGCGCTGACTTGACCTCATGAGTTCCTTTTATGGTTCATTTTCATCACTGTCCTTTATGTTGGTCTCTGTGGGATCACGGAACAGATCCAGCCTAAGCAGCAGAGGAAGAGCAGGATCTCCCTTGTGGGGCTGTTATGGCTGCATCCGAGCAAAGCCCCTTAATGATTCCGATAGATTCACCTGGGCTCCCTGCAGGAGGATAATTCACCCTGCAAATCAAGAGCGATGACCGAAGTAGCTCGCAGGAATGCACCAAGCAACTTAATTATGTTGAGCACAAGTTCAAGCCGTATCTGTAGGTAACATATCTGACTTCAGAGCCAGAGGTTCGGAAAGGTGGATTCTGTATTCTGGTCGACTGTAAACTTGCAGATGATAGCAGACATTAATCTAGTTAACACAAAAAGGGAATACGTCGGTTATCTCATGGAAAATAAAGTTGTGTCCTATAGTTGACATCAATCACTGGAACAGATCAATGTTTTTCAATAAGAAAATGAAAAAAATATATCATTTCTTGTCAAAAGGATGTTTCTGCTGCAAATAGCCATTACTGGCAACTTTTTTGTTTTCATTGAAAACTCCAAGACTGAAAATTCTTGATTTCAAACCTGTCAGTTCAAACAACAGCAAAAAAAAACCTTCTATAAAAATCTTTTGTGACAGCGATGTTCTCATTAACATCTTTTGTGAGAACAAAAAAAAAAAAAAAAAAAAA